>JANZLX010000005.1:1428572-1450212 GCA_025531955.1 Erythroxylum orinocense | reverse complement strand
TACTCATGTATAAATTACATATAATCAGAGAAATAAAGTGGGTTTTCTTCTGATATTTTCTATACCCTCTTGTTTTAGTTTTACATCTTTTCAACAAGAAAACTTCTTGTGTTTTAGTAACAATCATTGTTGACTTGTCTTTCCTGTTACTGATAAGATTTCTTGTAAGACATACAAAGAACAGTTTGTTGAAGACAGTAACCTTTCTATTCAGAATTTTATTAAAGGAGGTTTCTGTTATAAATCACATTTCTTCAAGCCACAATATACCCCATTCTGGTCCTTTTTTGTTCAAAACTAGCTGCGCCAACTCTCTCCCTACAACAATCCTATACCTAAGCTTTTAAAAACTTAATTCATAATTCATAACTCCACAAATTTTAATTCAAACAGACACTATGTAGACATGGAGAGAATGGTTCTGCAGGCATGTAATGTTTAAGCAGGCATACCTAACCCTTTCATTTTCATCAGCTGCAATCACAATAGGCGAGAAAGGCTGCAGCAGTGCTGTCTTTGCACCTTGTTCAAACTTTGTGTCCCACTTAGCAATTGGATTACTGTTTATCTTGCTAACAGCTGCTGATGAGTAAGAAAACATAAATCAATAAAACGAGAATAAAAACTAATCAAGACTAAAACTAGATTTTAAAAAACGCACAATGCTGGCACTTTGTAATATGCTCCAAGGCAGATTTTTCTCTCTTCTCTCTTTTAACTAATATTTCTTCACTGTCATCTGCAGCAGTAAGAAGTGGCTTAGAAAAGTGAGCACAACTCCAGTTGTAGATTGTTGACTGAGGGAGTAAACTGCGTTCTGAACCCACAGAAGATCCATCAGAACCCAAAAGAGGATCAGCCAATCCAGAATCTGGAGAATTCACTAAATGAGGCCTGAATTCTAAAGAGCAAACTCTTCGCATTCCAGTTAAGTAATTCTGTCGAGGAGGGCTGACAGGAGGAGTTCTGAATGTTAACGGTAGATGACCTGTAAATAGCAGCCATAGAAGACTCAAAATTTTAGGAATAAAAAGATATTAAAGCTAATTTTCAATTGAAATACTTAAAACAAGAAAATATTGAGGAAGGATTTCCAATGGTACCTAAAACATAACAAATGTGATACCCATTAAAAACAGACCCAAAAAAATAAAAACCTGCAGTCATGTCAAACCACGATGATGAGCGAGCTAGTCCAGCAAAACTTGGAGCTGGCGAAATAGGCTCACCAGGGCGACCGCTATTTACTGAGGCACGCACAGGTTTAGTCAAAATTTGCTCAATCCCAATAATGGACAGTATCCGATGACCAAGGCTTGCTACGCGTGGAGAAGGATCCTTGGCCAAGGTGAACATAGCTACAACACATTGTGAATACATTGCATTGTCCAGGGGTTTTGGCCTCGAGTGGTGGATCCCATTGCTGACAACATCATTCATAATTCCAGAATCAGAATTATGGGATGAATCATCAGACAATGGCGACCCATGCAACATTGCATATGAAGTAAGAGGACTGCTAGTAGAGACTCTCCCATCTCGAACCACTGACAAATTGTCATTACCCACTCTTGTCAAAGGTCCCATTTGGGGCGAAACAATGCTTGCATGTGACATATACTGGTTTGGATTAGTAACCCCACTGCCTGTACCTTTTATATGGGCCAGAGAAGGCAGAGAATTCAGAAGAGAATTAGACTGGGGTTTCCAATATGCAGCAGCTATTGACTTGAGATGCTGCTTGTGACCAAACGCAAAACGTGCCAGAGCTGTGAAGGTGAAAAGAGAAATCATTCACATCTGAAATGAGAAGCTTGAGGCAGAGTAAACAAAAACTAATATCCACAACCACCCCAAAAAACCATTCCCTCGGTTACCATGGCTCAACTTGGGAAAAGATGAATGAAGGATATAACAAAATAGCTATTTCAAAAGGAAGAAGCAGGACATAGCAAACATAGTATATATCTAGCATTATTTGCAAACATGTAGAGAAAGTAAATATTAAATAAATAAGAAAGGAATTGAGCAGTTATAAGGCTGTTGAAGAATTAATTCTAGATTAGGATGACCAACTTCAAATAACTTCAGCAGCCAAGTCCAAGCTTGAAATTGTAGTACTACAGAAATAAAGTACTGCTTAAGAAGCTATTGATTCCTATGGTAGAAAGCCATCAAGTGTCATGCTTAAAAACTCAACTCAACTACAAAATTGTAGAGAAAAATCAGAAAAACTTGGCAAAATTGCCTACCTACAGCAACCTCTGCCCTCACTAATGGACTTCCATCTGAAACAACACTTAACAAGCTTCTAATAATACTACTTTCAGCTCTAGTTTTTTCATCGTCATCACATTCATCATCGCCCCCAACACCATCCCTCGAAGCATCACCTCCAACATCAAGCAAGGTACCCAGTGCAAATACAGCAGAAGCCCTAACCTGAAGAGAGCAGATTTCTCAATAAGTGGTAAAATTTTCATAAAACAAACAAATCTATGTAGACGACTTATTTGGAGATTGGGCAAACCTCTGGCTGTGGCTCCGATAGTAGTGGAACATATATTGCAGGGGCATCAACCTGCAAACCTATCGCTTGAGCATCAGCAAAGTCCTCCCACAGCTTTCCCAGGCAAAGGCAAAGCCATTGCAGAAATAGGGGCTCAGTTTGAGCATCATTTGGTACCGAACCTCGAAGGTGCCTTAAGCACACATGAACTAAACCTGCTTCAATGCAAGCCTCCTGGCCCCGACGATGCCCATCAACAATAACAGCCAAAACAAATGCAGCCATAGCACGCTGCTCTGGATATGCTTCCATACTATCAAGAAAGCGAATGAAATATATATGTCCTCCATCCTTAACAAGATCAACCTGACATGACTGCAATCCACAAGATTTAAACTTATAATTACCTTCATAAAGTGGTTATAATGGTTAAGCAAGAGACCATATATAGAAAGAAAATGTGCTGATTTCTTTGGATATCAAGCCACATAGAATATGAACATATACCTTATCAAGAGCCAGAATTTTAGTCCATATAAACACAAGGATTTGCCTTAGTTCTGGTGTTGTAGTTTGCAATAACTTCAAAACATACGGGAATATTCCAACGGATAATGCCTACAGGTAAGATAGCCGGTCACTAATTTCATAATATTCTATGATAAAGATGATGATAAAATAAATGAACAAGCATACCAGATCTACAGCCCAGGGACCCATATCAAGGAATCTCCCAAGAAGAACCAATGCTCGAAATCGATGGCATTGACTAAGAAGAACCTGTAAATGCCAAGAGTTAAGCCTCTTCATATGAATGGGGAAAGAATCAAAGATTATCACATGAATGGGGAAAAAAACAAGGAATGACAAAGCAGATTTTCATCAAGACCACCTAGTTACAAAGGCAACAAAAGGTGCTTAACCTAACTTATATCAAGTTAAGTACCTTCACAAGAGAAACATATAAAATATTGTTGCATTTGGGAGATAATTTTGTATATATGAAGTCGTATAATCTGGTAGCACTTCCATCAATGGAACTCAAATGAATAACACTAAAAGCCTGTACGAAAAGGACTGATTCATTTCACTATCCACCAATCAGAAGTAACCAATTGTCCACCAATTGAAATTAACATCAGTCTATAAGCCCTTTTGCACTCCATACATGTAACAATATCTCTGATGGGTTGAAAGCCCCAATTAACCACTTACATAATGCATTTACACACAACCACATATATTAAATCCTGTACAAACACGCTCATGAACAAGAACCTCTAAATGCCTTTGGATGCAGAGAATCAATAGCACCTAGCAGTAAATTAATGGTTATTCACATTATAGCATGAACCAACTAAAGCAACCAACCTGAAGAACAATAGGCAACTGCTCTGGCGGCTTCTTACGTTCAGACCCATGATCTAACCAAACCTCAAAAGCAGTTAGCTGTTCAGTGAAAAAGGGGCTTGGCTGAAAAATTTTAAAAAAATCAGATGAGAAGAAGAATCACATTAAAATAGTGAACATAACTACATAAGACTGAAGTGACATCATGTACGATGTAACTTCAGATACCTATGCAAGAAAAATTTATTAATACATACTTGGAACTCTGCGGTAGGATCTTCAACTAAAGAAGGGAGCTGAGAGAGGCAAATCTCAGCAGCCATATCCCATGCATCCCTGCATTGGAAATCAGGAAGATGGTCATAACTCACACCGTGAAGTTTTGGAAAAATCAAACTTGACTGGTATCACCATAATACCACATGTGATGTTGATGTGTCGGTGGCAGCATTGGGTGAGATATTGGGGAACAATTTGCAGAGCGCATAATTCTCTCAGCAAGTAAAAAATTTCTGAATAGACTTGCAACTAACAGATCTTGTCTAAAAAGCCTCTGAAAAAGATCTGTAATGCAAAATCAAACTTGTTTATGTAAATCAAAAAAGAGAACATTAGTAGAGTTGATTATAACTGAAAGATATTACCATGGGGGAGGACATTCCACGCAATTGTGTCTGTTACAGCTGTAAAAATCCAATTCAATTCACCAAGCAGTGTTTTACGGTCATTTTGACGGCCAGGAATTTTATCTATTAATGAATAATCAAAGGACTCGTGAAGTAGTGAGCGTTTGCAGAACCTAAAATAGTGGAGAAACAATCACACGATTAGCAAGCCGGACAAAGTGCACAAAACAAATATTTCACAAACTAAAGAGTCTAAGACCACATGAATAACACCTGAAAATTATGTCAAACAGCAACTTATTAGCAGTAGCAAACAAGTCAATCCAACACAAAGTGTAACATCAAATATTAGCCCAAACTGCCAAACATTCAACATGAGCAATCTAATGTAGAATGATTACCCATCAATAAACAAGTAGAAACCTTACTAGACAGAAGAAATATGATACAATAACTAATTTGAATACCCATAAACCCTTTGCTGCTGTGGCCAACATCAACCCCTTTCTTTCCATAAAATCATTGTACATTGCTTGATTAGCAAGTATGACTTGCAAAAGAATTCCATGCATTTCATGTCTCAGTTACAGGATTCTAATTATGGTTTGCACTGCACCAGCAAGGCCTTGCCTGATGTGCAAGTATGACTTGCAAAAGAATTCCATGTCTCAATTACAGGCTTTTAATTATGGTTTGCACTGCGCCAGCAAGGCCGGTAAGTGTAAACAGGAACCCACCAATCCAATCCATAATCCAAAGATAAACTATAAGAAGAAGCTTTTCAAAGATAATGCTGAAACTAAAGTTTAATATCTAAAAATTAATAATGGAAGACAAGGAGGCAAAACTCACCATCTCAGTGCCATCTTGATAGGTGTTGTCAAGCAAGAAGTGAAGACATCAGCAGGAAATTCAGCGCTCTGAGGAAGGGTCTCGTGTGCTTCACATGCTGCTAGCAAAATGCAATCCCTCGTGGAACCAGCAGCATTAGAAGCATTCCACTCATGAAGCTATAAGACAAATAATTGCAGAAACAGATTTGTGTTACAAAGCCCTTTTCACCATTTCCAGAAATGACAACAACCGGTGGAATTAAATACCTCTATGAAGGCATTGACAATCATCCCAGCAGCAGAACAATCAAAAACATATATTGAAGGTGTTTTCAACCAGGAATCGAGATCACTGATAGGCAAAGGAATGTACTGTGTATAACTCTGCTTAAAATGCCAAAGCACGACAAAACTTCAGCACTTGAAAATTGTAACCAGCACAGAAAGCATATTACCAAAAGGGAAAGTGAAAACCTTATTGAACATCCAGATTTCACCATTGGCCGTCGGTTTTGGAACTCCATGTCCATTATAGTGGAATAGTACTCTCTCAGACTTGGCAAATCTACGACAACTATTACAAAGTTTCTTTACCTCCTCAACAGTAGGGTCAAGTTGAACTTTGTAGCGAGCCTGTTCGTAAATCACCAAGGTAAATTATCAAAGGATGTAAGTCATACTGCAGAGCAAAACGCATGAGAAAACATCACACCTTTGGTTGCCATCTTTCATACTGATTGTTTAAGGTTTTCCCAATCGTTTCAAGAGCTTTTTGTGGTGCCATTGAAAATGGATCTGCCAATGAAGAATAATACCAAAACCTTGAATAGGGAGATGGATTTATCAACAAGAGAGAGTGCCTTTTTGAAGAATTATGCCAATTCCAACAAGAAAGAACCAGCAGTTCTAAGACTCACCTATCCAACATTCCATTCTGGCACAAGGTGATATCTTTATTACATCAGGAGGATCAACACTGATGTTTAAACACAAAACTAGAGCTACATATCCTGTTTTCATCTGCACAGACAGAAAGGTAAGAAAAGACAAATGTGTAGGTAAATAACTTGTGACCATCCACAACAAAGCATCAATCAAGGATAGATCAAGTGAGAACATGGAAAGAAAAGAACCAAGTATCTCATGATATAAATATCAACACATTAAAGAATTCAACATATAAAAATGTAGTTTCTTTGAAGATTATAATGTAAGTAGAGACTCACGGTCCTCTAATGTTTTCCTTTTCGACATGTACTTACTATTGCTCTGAATTTACCAAAGTGAAACCTGTAATCAACAAAATAGCTAATATCCAGGACAAAGGATTTGGGGTATAGTCTCAAACCTAGTCAGGAGGACAGACTACTAGAAATACAAGGCCAACTGAATCAATTGCATTCCGTCCAATACCTGAGTCAGCATGCTGCCCACGCCCATTTACTTTTGGTTCAGAAAATCTTATTATTAATACCAACCAGTAAGATAAATGAATTAAGTGGTTAATTGAATAGCCTCGAACTAGAAAACATGTTAAATAATTATCATCTCCAGAAAGCTCTAGAATCTACACGAACATAAAATTTGTACATATCATTGCAAGAGAGCTTGAAGTGACACCAGAAATTTTGCAATTGTTAAATCCAAATATGATGACATTCCAAAAATACAAATGCTTAGAACCACCTGAACGCGGACAATTCCTGATACAAAACACCAACAGCTACTCTATGTGTGGGATAGGGATACCTTCCCAAAGAGTTCTCAAGCCAAAAAAGGGGGTTCAACCAAACTAATGGAACTTTTTAATGCTGACGAGCGAGAATAGCTCAACCAGAAGATTCAAGGCCATTATACATAGTTTTCATGGATCAATCAAGAACTGATAACCATGATGCTTGCAAACAATGTATTTTTTATTTATTCACTAATCCCAACACTCAGTTCCACACAAGATGTACTTATGGTCCTAAGCTATTGATTAAATAAAAATTCTACTAGGTACTGACACGAAAAAAATACCCATTATCCCCTGACACCACAAGAGCATCTGTTCTGAAACTTGCTACGAGGACTATCAATCATTTCATGCGTCCTTTTCCTCTCACGTATATTAGATCATATTTATGTTGACAGAAGTATTATTCCTAATAACAATACAATGAAGAATGACAATTAGATAAAAAAGTTAAAGGATCATAATCAACAACTGTTTAAGGCAAAATCAAAGCTCCTCCTCAACACTAAAATTCAACACCACCTCACATAAGATTGGCCTTATGAAACCAAGCTGAAAATGTGAAACAAGCATAATTAAGTCTTACTGAGGAACAACTAGCCTAATTTTAAGAATCACCAAGAAGATCTATACTTAACAGTTCCTTATAGTAGATGCATTACTCTAGCACTTCGCAACCCTAACAATGAGTGATTGAAATTTAACATTTTCATCTTAAACATCACTAAGTAGTCCATCAAACGATTAAAGCAACGAGTCATATTTCCTTCATCATCCAATCCCCAGTATAGCAAAAGACAACAACAGCAGAATATCAAACATAAAGCATCCTATACTTAATAGTTGTCAGCAGCCAAACAGCAATGCCAACCATAGGACAGTAAAAGATAGCGCAAAATGTTGAAACTCAGAGCTTACTCGATCCTTAGGCCGCCATTTCGATACAAGGCCACTATCCGACGGACCAGTAGGTACAGAAGCTTCAAATCCATCATGTCGAAGCTCGCACAGCACAACTGTTTGAGGCAAATACGCCATACTTGTAGTAGTTGCAGCGACATTGTTGTAACTGCTACTACTAGCACCATCCAAATCTCTTCTCTGAGACACCAAATCGACGGCATCTTCGCCGTGAGTCGAAACGCAGTCGTCGTAGTGGTTAGAAACCACAGCAAGTGAAGATTGTGAGAACCGAGACGCCATCAAATCCCCCAATGCCATCCAAATCCCTCAAATCACCTAAAAGTAACCACAGAAGAATGCGCAACAATAGTTTATGGAAATTACTTCGACGCCGCCTCAACCGAGAAAGCACCTAAACACTCAATCACGGAGCTCTCTCTCTCTCTGTCTCTCTCTCCCCCTCCCTCCCCTCTCCCGTCGTAACCCTAGGTTCTAGAAGGAATAAGCTCCGTAGGGTTTGGGATCGAGAAAAGGACTGTGAGAGAGTGTTTAGAAATCGAATAAAAAATTAAAAAAAAGAAAAAAAAAAAACAAAGTCTAATCAACAAAACCGCTGAACTAGCGGCTCTTCGAGATTCGAGAGAACTGAAAGAGAATCCAGCTCGGACGGTGTGAGAACTATGCCGAAAACCTAGGAAGTGGCTGCAGGAGGAGAAGCCCGACGACGGCGACGGTGGAGGCTCATAGAGTGGTGGCGGCACAACAATAGAGAAAAATGAGGGGAGAGCGCGTAAAATAGATAGATAGAGAGAGACAGAAAGAGAGATCGAAAGGCTGTGCAATGGGCATTTGTGTGAGTGTGCGCGTGGTTGGTGTCTTTCTTCTCTCTCTGTCTCTTTTCTTCTTTTTTTTGTCCGTTTTTATTTTCTTTTACTAAAATTTCTTTTCTCCTTTCACTCTTTGATTAATTAGATGGTGAGTTACATGTGGAGGTAACTATCTTCAAATAAAGAGTCTTTTTATAAAAATATTTTTAAAAATTATATATACTATAATTTTTTCTAAATTTTTACTCTCTCCGATTCATAATATGTGTTATTTTAGATAAATGCACATTTATTAAGAAATTTAATGAAATATCTGATATACCATTTTTAATTACATGTTAAAATGTCTCAAAAATATAATCTGTATAATTAAGATGTGAGATAAATTAAAGAGTAATTTTGGAAATAAAATTATAAATATGCATAAAAAGTCACAAACGACACTTATTTTAAATAATTAAAATCTCTCTAAAATAACACTTATTATGAATCGGAGAGAATATTAAATAGGGATAGGTGCATTGACTACTTTAATTATTTTAAACAAAAAAAAAGATGAAGATTAATTTGTAATGTATCTAATTTTTAAATGAAAGCATACATATTAGATCTTATTATTATTAAATATTTACAAATTAGTCCTTAATCTATTAATTTGCAATAATACATTTTTAATCACATTAAATTTAGTAATATGCTTCTAAAGCTTTCTTTTGCACCGTAAATAAATCCTAATTTTAAAATTATTACTAAATTTGTTTAAACAATAATTATTACAAAAGTATATACCATACTAGGTTTAGTTCACTCAAAAAAATGATAATAAAATTTATAATAAATATAGTAAGTAATAAAAGTTATTCCTCTCGTATTCAAGAGATGCTCGATATAAAAATGTTATTCATTCAATTAGTAACAGAGCTAGGAATTTAAGATTGAAAGGTTTAAATATTTAATTTTTTAAAATTTTGAAAGATTCAGTATACCACAAACTTCTAAATAATTCATTTCTAATATATATATATATTAAAAATAAACTATTTAATAATCTTAAGGAGTGAAGAGACCAGTACACCAATGACCCATCTACCTCCGTCTCCGCATTCAATTATTATACATAGTGCCCGAGTCATAAAAATAAAAATGACAAAGGACGGAGTAAACATAGTTCATCGATTGAGAAGACAGGATTTAGAACATGATATGCTTTTTGTGCTTTGTTGCAATGCTCGGCCAATTAATGGACAGCTCAGCTACAGCCTACAAGTGTGTAGTAGTTGGAGCAGGAGTAGGACTGGACTGGCAGTACAGAAGGTACATTTTGTGTATCAATTTGAAGTTACTTGGATTTGGACGTGGAATGATACGTGCTGTACAAAGTTTGAACGGCTGATTATTAAAAAGAAAAATTAATTGTGATGGACTCTTAATTTTGAATTTAAATAAAAATTAATATAATATGACAGAATAAGTATAAAATAAATAAATAACATATTACACGATTATAAGAATTTAATCATTTTTAAGAATTATTTTATTACAACACAGTTTAACTTTTTTTTTGATAATTATTATTTATTATACTTTACAATTCTATTATATTTTGTTAATTTGATATTTATTTATAACTCTAAATAATGTCGTATAAGAGTTACATTTTTTTAATGTTAGAACATTTTGAGTAACATGCAATATAAATATAATATAAAATGTATGTTATAACTAATAATACGATAAATAATTATCAAAAAATAATACGATAAAGATTAATTCTAATCTTTAACGTAATAAGTAAATTTAAAACATTTCAAATTTTAAGTATATATAAAAAAAACTTAAATGTTTATATGTATAATTTTGTTTCAAAACATCAATACAAAAATCAACGTACCTAATACATAAGGTTCTCTGCTTTGCGGAGGTCTAAATAAAGTTATCGATGTACGCAGTCTTGCTCTTATATTTTTACAAAGAAATTATTTCCGTGATTCGAACTTGCGACTTTTTAATCATAAATAAGCAACCGATCTATTCCTAAAATATAATATAAAAAAGAGCAATCCTTGTATCAATACAAGTGAAATGAAATATAATGTATAAAATTTATGTAGTGACTAATAACAATATAAAGATAAAATTCATAATATAAGTACCCAACAAAACCTTAATAATTGATTAGCTCTCCGTTTATCTCTATGATTTTGTTTCAAGTTCCCAATACAAGTGAACTACTTCAACCACACATGAGATTTTAAAGAAATAAAAGCCTCCTATGGGGAAAAAAACTAATGTTAAGAAAGGAAACAAAAAGGACAAAACAAGTTTTAATTTAAGAAATCGTAAATTATTGGATGTTTCGGGATAAAAAATTTTAAAGATATTACTTTTTATCAAATCCGACTTTGATTGAATTAATAAATCAGGTTTAACCTGATAAAGTTTTAACTTTTTTTTATTCTAGTTAAGATTTTGGCCAAATGTTCAATACCTAGTCTAGATAGAATTGTCATTGCATGCATTGTTGTTATCAAAACAAAACAAAAAAAAGGATGGGATAAAACATTGAAAATATTATATATGCATATCATGGAGATATGACCAAATGAAAGCAATTGATGGAAACATCAAAACATTGGAAACCTTGAGGAAATTCCCCTGGAGAGTTTGGAAGAGATGGAAGACATAAATTCCAATGTTCCAGAACAAAGTACAACAAATCCGACTGTTCTACATAAATCCCAGGATCTAGAATTCCTGAAGTAGCATAGGAATATTGCCAGGCGAATTAAGAGGAAACGAATATGCTGTCACAGGTTGTGTCCTGAGTCCTGACACTACATGGGTCACAATCGCTTGGTGGCTTCTTCCAGGGTCTAAGCTCCATGATTAAGCATTTGTATTTCAAGAAAAAACCTGAAGTATAGTGACCAAATTTTTATATATTTGTAAGCCACTAGGTTGCCTGTAAGCCGTCCACGTGTGGGTTTAGTGTCTCATCTCGTGTCCACGAGTTGAGACTTTTTAAATGTGGTTGGATGAAAAGTGAAAACATGTTAGTATAAACTGATTCAGCTTGTCACCTAATGATTTACCTAATGTTAAGATTTAGGAAGGGTCAAATGAAATTTGATTGAATTTTGAATTGTTTGGTCCAAATAATAAGGCAATCCAAAATTGACCAAACTTTTAACAAAAACAAGGTTACTTTATCAAAACTAATTCTTATTGATCTTTTAATCAAATCAATTCGGATTGGTTAGCCTAGCCTAATTCAATTTTCTTAAGTTCAAAAGTCAAACAGTTCAAGTTTTTAATCATTAATTTAGACCGAGCAATACCAACCCACGTCTAAATAGGGGGTACAAATTCGATCCAAAATTTATATTCCAACTTAAATCGATCAAATATAAGTCAAGCACGGTTAGAAAATGATGTTGTACTCAACATGAGGTGAGGTAAGCTTAAATAACTTGAACCCAAGTTCAATCCAAAGTTTGAAATTAAAAGCTAAATTTAAGTCTTAACCTAAAACTTGTTCAACTCCGACCAAACTCATTGATTTGGAGTCACGTAAAAATTGTCGCATTTGAATTTAGGCCAGTTTATCTTTGGTGTTTAATATACGCTTGAAAAATGTCAAAAATAAGTTTGAACATTATTAAGAAAAATACAAAACAAAACAATTGTAGTTGGTCACATTCAAAAGTTGAAGACACTGATCAACTTCCACTAATTTATGGTGCTGAATGTTATTAGAGAGTGACAAAAAGGATGGGTGTACTTACCTTGTTAAACTTAGTGGTAAACGTAAACGGTTACGTGCCAATTAGGAAGAGTAATTATTAAGAATGACTGACCGTAAAAGACATCAAATGATTTAACATCATGGTCAAACACGTCTTAATTCGAAGTAATGACTCCGACTGTTTCCTTATCCAAATTGCTCAAATTCAAAGCTGTGAATGACAACAAACATAAGTCCATGACCCAGCCAGCGGCTGCGCTCCACTCCTTGTCCTTTTGGCTTTGGAAGCTGAAGGAAGCAAGCAAGGTTTTACGATCATGGCAAGTTAAACGGGATAGGATCATCTGTCTATTTTATATTATCTCGTTATTTATTTATACGAAATTTATGTTGAACTCACGTAAATAAATAATTAAAATTTATAAAATAAGAATAAGATAAAATTGATAAAAGTTTTTGACTCAAGTTAAATGACTAGTGTCATATTAATAATTTTTTTAAAAATAGCATTGTTTTAGATAATCCAATTGACTCAAACTGCAGTATGGCCTAGTCCAATCCGATGGCATCTCTATCCTATCACTCTTCTTTACAAGAAATTCAATGGAACGGGAGTAGGGATCCTCTGTTTAATTTTATGATATCTAACCATATTTAATGCCTAAAATAATGCCTATTAGATAAGATTAAACAGTCTCTAAACTCATGTTTAATGATCAAATCGATATTATTATAAACATTAAATAATATTTAACACCATAAAATTAGATAGAAGGTCTCAACTCATAAAAGATTGGCTTATTAAACACACAAAGATAATGCACCCTCTTTAGAGATGCATTCATGTCTGTCTGCTAAATTCAACCTGTCCAATCGGAGTAGGAAAGAGCACAAACACATCGAACTTTTGCAACTGAGTTACGAGATCCAAAGATATGTCGGTGTTGTATCATATGCCAAGGCCATATGAGACGTTTCTGCCTTCTTCTTTTTTTCTCTCTTCCATATTAAGATTTGAAAGAGAATTGGAAATTCAAGAGCCTAACTAATATAAGAAAGAGATACAAGAATAAAATGAGTCATATATAAAGATAGGAGCTTAATATAGACTTACTTAGATTCGATTCATTAGTACAGATAAGGACGTAAGTTATAAATTTAAGCTGGTCCAAATTGAAATAAATATAATTTTAATCAAAATAGCCTCAGTCCGATCATACTCGAATCATTACAAAGCGTAATTTACACTATTCTATTTAGTTTAATCCATACAAAAAAGCTTGACTGTCTCGTGATCTTTTGACAATTAGTGCGTGGAAAAATTGTAAACACATCTCAAATAATAACAGCACGCATGGTGAAACCTCAGGACCATGCATTTTGGCATTTTGGCCTAAGTTTGATTTAAGCAAATTAGTTATTGATTTGAGGTTGAATGCTTTATGGGTTTTATTATTTTGATCTCTTTATATTCGGCATTGTTGGATTTATGTTAAGATTGAAATTTTATACTCAATAATCATATGGTTTCATTTTAGGAGATTTTCTCTTGTTCTTTCACTTCAACAGATTCCATTTATCTAATATGCTGCTAGGGCTCTGGTAAGGCTTGGACCTGTATAATCTTATGAATGGTTACTTAGTTTATTTTCGTTACAATTGATTTTGTTCTACTTGTTATAATGAACTATTGCAGTTTTTCTTTAACTGTAGATTGATGCATATAGTCGAATGCTCGATGATTTGGTGATTTTAAAAACTCTTCATATTTGTATCTTCTTGATAATTTTTCTTTTTGTTAAAGTTCTAATTTTTGCTCCATAGGTTAAGTTGTTGTGGGCTTCCTGTGATACACACTTTACTTATTTACTTTTTAACTTGCATTATTCTTTTATAATCACATCGATAAGTAGATTTATCGGAAACAGTCTTTTTACTATATAGAAGTAAGACTGCGTTCTCTTAAACTTTCTCAAACCCTGCTTTATTGCGGGACTTATTATAATAATAATGATGATGATGATGAGCTATTGATTATATATGTCAAACATTGCACCTCAATGGGACTACTACTAAGTATCGGTGATCGGGACGATGACGAATTCTTAACAATTCATGATTATTGTGTCATTTAGATTAAACACGAAAAATAAAATTGTCACTTATTTTGAATAAATTAGTGAATACATAAAATAATTTATAAAATACATTTTTTGATTAAGTTACTTGGTAAAATAATAAATCATAAGCAAGTGATAGACTCGAGGTCGAATATATTTTTATTCTTTGATTTGTCATTTGTTAAATCATTAAAGTGAGAAACAACCTTTTAATTACCACTCGAACCCGAATCAATTGAGTTGGCCAACCGGAGAAGTGGAATAAGCCATGTGGGTCAATAGGAATCGAAGGAGAAAGAGACATCGGAAGTTTCAAAACTTCATTGCTGATTCAAGAAACTTAGAAAATTTTCCATAAGATCTTTCATCGAATCCTCAACCAAAACACAACCCATTATCCCATTTTAGTAGTATTTAAAGTTGTCAATTATTTTAGAGGAGAATGGTTGACCTAGTAGTGCTAAATTTTAGTATAAAGTAAGCATCAAAGCCAACCTTTTTCCTCCATTTGCTTTTTTGTGCCATCATCGATACACTAAAGAAACAAAGTGTGTTATAAAAGACCCCAAAAGCACCTACAAAGCTTGTGAGAGGACACATTCCCAACCAGATGACCATAGATGACCCTACAAGATGGTCTTCGAGCATACAATGCCATTAATGGGCGCGTTTGAGTGGCTTCCAAGTTGAAAATGCCATGAACACGACATGGTCACGGAGAGCACAAGAGAATGGTAGATTCTAGCTACTTCTTGATGTATGTGTTTTTCACAAGTTGACTCAATATGTATAATTTTTAAGAAGTATACATTTTACGTATCACTTTATTAAGATTTTTAAAATATTTTTGAGGGCGTGTGTTAGAGTAATTAGTAAAGTTACTCCTTTATAATTAAAAAGTCAAAGGTTTAAATCACAATTTTTTTTTGTAAAATTATGAAGGGAAGACTGCATATGACTAATATCCCTCCTTCTTAAGAATATTAATAGGTCGAGGTAGAACCAAGTAAGGAGTAGCTCATGGTCGGATGAATCACAGACGGGCTGAGTCAACTAAACCCACCTTATATATTTTAAAAAACGTAAAAAAAACGACATTGTTTTATAAGTTACAATTAAGCCATAAGTCAGGTCAAAATTGATATTCCTACTCCTCTTTTCCCTCACAAAAGGAGAAACCTTGTGCACCATAATTTATTGACTTTTTGACTTATTTAGCAAGTTTTTATTTTTATTTTGACTTATTTATGTCTTCTATTTTTAAATGTATAAAATAAAATTATCGAACAAATTAACGATTTAAAATTAGATAATAAAATTAATTTAACTAAAAAATTTAATATATCTTTCCTCTCAATGCATCATTCTTAAGAAAAAAAAAACTTGGGGTGTGATCTAAAAGGTATTCGACACATATGTCCCTACCTCACTTATACAGACATTTTAGATGAGCAGCTTACCTACGCAATTTGCTAATAATTTTGCATTAACTTATCCAAGTCAAGAGGAAGATTGATAAACATCATAGGATGCTGCGAACCTAATGTTTGCGTGTTTTTTTGGGATGATGGGACACATTCATTCGTACGTTGTTGGGCGTGTCGTATCACTTTCATGTGCCTTCCATAGCTCCTAGGCCATTCTACCCTCTTCAATCTTGGCTTGAAAGTTGAAACTGTGAATACTCACTTGTTTGCTGCAAACATGTTGCTTAGATCATCCATGACGTAAATAAACACTGACCAGTCCAAGATTATACGGTGTATATAGCCATAGCCGTTCCGTTTGAAGACAGAACCTAAGCCGTGATTGTTGCTTAGACCCTAGTTTGTGACCATCCTTTCAACGATATTGAGCTGTTCAAGACTTCGAACCACACGTCAGTATTGTTTATTCCACAAGCCTGATAGGCCAAGAACGGGAATTTATGAGTAAATTACAGGTTAATAGGTGTTAAATGGGTTTTAAAATTTAGATTTTGGTTGTATATAAGATAAGCTTTCTATATGGGAACAGACTACAGAGGATTCCGTGTATTGGGACGAATGATGGGCTGCCCTGTCTTGCGCTTAACAACCAATCATGAACTTTCCACGACTTGCCAGCCCACCATCTTGGCATCACGAAGCATAAAAAGGGTAGTCTAATGGCATTGCTCCTGATGCAGTGTACATGCAAGGAATCGTGAGGTCTTGGTTCCTTGGGAATTGCACCTGCTTCTTCGTGTTCAGACTTCAGATCATTTGGTCCTGCCCGTTGCAATTGCATCTTGTGTTGTTTAAGGCACCAGGGATCAGGGTTCCAACACTTATCAATTATATGCAAATGATATTAACTTGCTCTTTAAAATTTCAAAATTACAAATTAAAAGTGACATTATTTGAATAATTACATTAAAACAATATTATTTTAGCAAAGTAGTTTAAATTTTAAGTTAATTATCTAAATTTAAGTCTGATTTAAAGTTCAACCAATTTAAATATAATTTATTAATTTTAAATCAGTCAAAAATGAGTTTAGTGACACTTAAATTGTTATCCCTAATCAATGACACGTGTCCTTAGTATGAATTTAAATGCTTCACATTTAATTTTAAAAGATTTAGAAGCTCTATTTTTAAGCCAATAAATTCTTCAAATTTTAATTTTAAGCTTTAAAAATATTGAATTTTGGACTTAAGAGGCCCAGTTAACCCAAAAGTCAAAAACCTTAAAATTCAAAGAGTTTATAAGATTAATTTATGCCTGAATTTCAAGTTTTTTTTAATAAATGAAAGAACTAGCAGTCGTTATTATTTAGATACGTACTGGGTAAACCTCCAGATTGACATGATAGCCTACAAATCACATCAATTAAGTACTAGATAAATCTTGTACGACAGGTTTAATCAAAAAAATATAAATAAGAAGATTCGAACAAAAGGCTTTTTGGTCCCATTACCTATACTTCACCGACTCAACAACCCCTTAAAACCTAAATTTCAATTTTTTTTAATTTTTTTTAATTGACCTCATCGTGGCCCATTGTGAGTTGGTAAAAGCTAAACTCGATCCAACTTATTGTCACCGTTGGTAACTTCTTCAATATATGGACCGACTTTAGATTACAAATTCAATTTATAATGTCTTCCAAATCTTACATAAACGAAAATATACGAAAGCATCAGTCCAATTATATAAAGAAAATCAAATTGCCTACAATGGAGTGACTAACTATAATAGTTTTTGTGGGCCTTCTAAATGATGGATTTGTTGGTTTCTTAGGCTAAAGACGAAGTTGGATTTTGGTGTACTCGCTCAAGACCCGTAAATAAGACCAAAACTTTCTTCACACGAATACACTCTAGTGATTCTATTTCTATTTTTTTTTAATGTAGTTTTTATCTTTCGTTTCAATTTTTTGTTTATATTTTTTAAAATAAAAATAAAAACATATTTAGTTGTTAATGTTAATGTAATTATATTTTTATCACTCATAATCATTACATATCAGATAAAAATTAAAGATAAATTATTTTTAATGAAATAAATTTATTTAATATCTTATATAATATTTATTAACAAATTATTAATAAAAATATGTTATTTTAATAAAATAAATAATTTCAAAATTAATATATATTTATAGATTAATATTTATTTTAAAGATATTTTAATTATTAAATCATATTCTATTTGAATATTTATATATTTTAAATTTAATTATATTATTAATAATTATTAAATTTTAATTATAAAAATTAAATTAAATTAAATTATTCATAATTTTTGTTGATAATTAATTTTAATTTATTAGGTATATAAACTTGAATTAAATTATTCATAATTTTATTTATAATTAAATAATATATATTTAAATGATAATAAATCATATTATGAAAAAAAATTGAAATAGGAACAAAAACTACTTTTTATGGTTTTCATAATTTTTAAAAATCGGAAGAAACCTAAATAAAAGCCAAAAAATAAAAATTTAAACAAACAATTTTTTTTACTGAATTTAAATACAAAAATAAAAACAGAAACAAACACCTTTAAATTTATAAATAGTTTTAATAATAAATTAGGTTGAGTTGGATTAGGCAGCCTAAACTCAAGTTTGCTTAAAGCACAAATAGACTTTAAGTGCTACCCTCAGCCAATCAGAATTGGAGGTTTGATTAAGAATTTTTTATTTTAAAAATTAAAATAATATCGTTCGACTAAAAATTTAATTTTTAACTCTTAGTTTAATTTGAAATTTGAAAATTTTAAATTTGACCTAAAACTTAACGAATTAAATTTGTTAATTTTAAATTAGGCCGAATGGATTTAATCAAACTTATTTAAAAATAACATAATTATATTTTAAAAAAAGATTCACAAATTTTAAATTAGGCCGAATGGATTTAATCAAACTTATTTAAAAATAACATAATTATATTTTAAAAAAAGATTCAAACCATTTGATCGAATTTTTTAAATTTATTAATTTCGGATGAAATTAAATCGTCATGCCCTCACAACCATAATCGTACGGGAGAGGCGGTGGGAGTGTCGACATATCGAACTAAATGGGAAACGGTGGAGGTACAAACTGCTAACTGTTAGCTGCATAGTCTGCTGGATGAGCACACTATGTCCTCATCTTAAAAATTTATAATTGTCTTGTCGGCCTACCTTTACGATAACGTATTTACTCAACTACCCTTAAAGAAGCATTAGCCTATTTCTTCTACTTTAGTATTTATGGCAAAAGAAATATTTTTCAGTTTAAATTATTTAATTTATATTTATAATTTATAAAATTTAAAAGAATTACAATATTATAAAATTATTCTATTTTAAATCTAAAATTATGTATGAGTTTTAATATAATAATAATGTTCATTAAAACATTCAATTCTTAATATAATATTTATTAAAAATATTAAAAATAACAAGTTGTATATTTCTTACGAGACCAAAATAAAAATTTAAGATTTGGTTAATTTATAATATTAATTTTAAAATTAAAATATAGTTAAAATAAATAAAATCACAAATAAAGAAAGGCATTTTGGTAATTTGAAGGTTCCGTTCGTAATATTTTACTCTATAGAGACCAAAAAAAAAAAAGAAGACAATTAGGCAGCACATCAGTTAGGCCTTAACATACGCGAGAAACAGAAGCAGTGTTCAGAATGCCTAGATTTGAGCACAACCCGACTTCGATATTCATGAGTGTGTTCCTAAGGAAAAGCATAAGCATGTTTCAGGAGGCTGCTTACTTGTTCATGGACTTGCTCTCGATTATGGTGTCAACTATTCGGTACACTATTAGCATGCGAGCTCGCCAACCCTCCACAGGTTTCATCAGATACTCCCCACTAATGTTGTCCATGGCTGCTAGACATGATCGTTAGTGATGATCTTCGAAACTTCCTGCTCCTTTAGGAGCTCTTTCATGGTGAGCTATCTGGGTTTTTTTTTTTCCGTTTCATTGGTCCTTCTTGTACTGGTACAATATAAACAGTCTGGCTTGATTCCTGATCTTGCTTGTCTCTTGGCATGCAATTTGCATCACTATGGTTTATTGACATGAAAGTTTTGATCTTTCTCGCTTTGTTGATGATTGTGGTAGTTAAAGATCTGGTTTTGTTTCAATAAAAGAGCGAAATCTGAGAATCATTTCGAAGTTGATTCAGGCTCATCCATTACTTACTTCTTCTAAGTACAAGCTCATCGTATGAAAATTGAAGGGATTTGTTCTAATCATCAAAACCAAGTGCGAAGAAAGAAAAAATGCAGTACAGATTCAATGTTAGTTCATATACCTGAATCTTAGTTCTATCAGCTTTTGAAAATTGTAATGCAACAGCAACTGTGGAATCTAAATTCTCATCACTTGAACTGATTAGAAATCTTCGCCTGCAGATGGACTAACCTGTTTCTAGTATAATTTCATGTTAAAGAAAGTTCAATTGTTTCTTCAAACCTGTTTAAGGCAAATAAATTCAGAAACCATGGGATTCACATCAGTACAATTTCGTAATGGGGAGTTACTGGAGTAGAATTAGCATTTTTTTTGTCCAAAATTTTCTGTCTGGGAAGTGAAACGGTACTCTTGTAAGAGAGCCAACTTCAATCCTCATCTCTTCGGGATTTCAGTTTCGTGTGAGCTTGACAAATTTTTGATGAAATGTTCGTGAACTTGCATATCATGGAAGGCACATTTGGCAAGAAAATTATCGTATTTGATCACTATATTATGCTACTAATCTCATAATAAGTATACAGGGATGACAATATATCAGACCAAACTAAAGTCACATGACAAATTTTTTCTTATCCTTGACTCAACCTGAACTATTGGGTGGCCTAAAGGCGTATACTTGTATCAGAGTTTTAGAAACCTAATTTCGAGTTGTTGAACCGAGTTTGAACTTTAGCCTGAGCCTGAGCCTGAACAGTCAGAACAATCCATTTAAGTAAACTAATGTTGATTATATTATAAAACCAAGGAAGTTATAAGATTTTGCAGAATGATGATTAAGTGGCACAAGAAGAAAAATGGAATTATAGACAGGTAATTGAGTCATGGCCTTCATCTATAAGAATAGTAGCTATTCTGGTGAGGGGTGTACTAGAGTCAATAGATTGAATATAAGATAAAAAATAATTACATTCTTAAAATAGTTATTAAGAGCTAAGGGTATCAAATATGCCCAAAAAATTAAAATTAATAATAATGATTATAACAATTTAAACAAGAATATTATTTTGATTGATCCACTCCATTAAATACACTTTAAATTTCAAAAATCGCTTTTACTAGGGATGTGTCAATACTTTGTCTCCTTCAACTTTGCAGGTTCCTCAAAAATTCTTAACAGTTAATGATTGACAAAATTGCAGAAAAAATCATGGTTGTTACGAACATTTTCAATTTCGATGTATAATGTCAAGAAACCATTTGAGAGGGAGAAGGAGAAGTAGAGAGTGAAAGAGCAAAAGGAGATAAATCGTCCC
>JANZLX010000005.1:1395382-1410906 GCA_025531955.1 Erythroxylum orinocense | reverse complement strand
GAGGGCGGGTAGAATTTTTTAGGTTTATTTTTTGTTTTTTGCAAAATGGTCCATGAAGAAATCAAAATTTTGCGGAATGGTTCGAAAAATACCGGAATTCTTGGTACCGGTCGATATCGATCGAAAACGGCCGGTACCCACCGGAATTTGTCCCCGGTATATCTTTACCGGTATCGGCGTACCGATCGGTAACCGAAAACGACCGGTACCCACCAGAATTTGTCCCCGGTATATCTTTACCGGTATCGACGTACCGGCCGGTACAGTACGATTTTTATAACGTTGATTTCCTTAAAAGGGGATATAAAAATATTGTTAATCAAATCATAATATATTACCAACCATCTTTTTTCATTCCTTTCCCGTTTCTTTCTTCCCATACCAACTAACCAAGCACTCCCTTAATAAACACTTTTAAATTTGTTATTTCTTATTTACCAATAAGGAAATGCACCACAAAATCTAGCTTCATATTTGATATTTCCCATTTATCAGGTCTTATCTTTCTCCTATTTTGTTGGGAGGGTTAAGCAAGCGTTTGACAAAATTCAAAGTAATAATCTTACCTCTCTAGTGGTCTAGCTATATATCTAGAGAAACGAAAGGTCCAACATATAATCCTTGACATGGAAGGATTCTTCATTCTGTTCTGTGGATTTTTAATTTTTCTATCTTGGCTACATCCCACATGTGAGGAATTTGGACAAGGACACCTTGTAGTAATCTTACATTTATCATATTTCTTCTCCTTTCCTTGTATATTCTTCTCTTAGCAAGTGCTCTGTCTCATTTTCGTATCACTACAAACTGAGCCCGTGAACCTTAAATTACTGTCTCATTTTCATAGCTGTCAAGAGATGTCGAGGTGGTGTGCGTTTACGTGTTTAGTTTGGCTGCATGTATGAAAATATCTGTTTAAAAGGTTGATGAGAACCCTATGCTAGCCCTTTACACAGTTAACTACTTTTTTATTTTAATCTCTAGCTTGTCTTACAAATTAATCCTATTTTTCTCTAAAATATATCATTATAATGCATAGTGATCGTTTTGTTTATTTGCGAAATTTCATCAAATTTAGCTTTTATTACAAATTTAAATACGCGCAAGAGTTATTTTATATTTTATAATTATTATAAATTTTATATAAATAATAAAAGAAAAATAATACAATAAGAAATAAGTGAATTGCATAAATTTTGTTATCTTGATTTACATTATTTTTTTGGTTGATTTAAGATATTCATCATAGTAAAAAGTCAAGATTGTAATTAGATTAGAAAGATTGATCAAATCATTCACTTCATTGTCGGCTAAATAACTGATCAATCAAACGAGAATAAAGATAGAGTTTCGTTAATGTACAAGTCAATATTGACAACAAAGAAATTGACAGAAAGAAAGAAAATCCGTCGACTAAGCATAAATTAATAAGTAAAAACTTTCTAAATACAGTACGAAAACGAAAAAAAAACATTTTTTCATCAAAAGAATTTAAGTATAAATTTATTTATTTTTATCAAAATTTGGAAGATTATTCCAATAACTTTGAATTCCTATACAAGATAGACAAGATGGGTCACTGTCTGGACCTATTTTTTTCTCAAGATTTGTAATTTTGTATGATTACTTACAAATGAAATCGGTTTGGTTTTTTCTTTTTTTTCCATGGCATATCAGAATTAGACTATGTCACGGGACACATTTCCAAATTCAGCACTGTTTGGTATGAAGATAGGTACCGTCTGATAGGACATCCAATCATGTTCCTCTATTATTTATATATTCATTTATCCACGAACAAGCCTTATACTTATCTTCGAAGTTCGAACTCTTGATTTTGTTGAAGGTAAGTGCTAAATTTTTATAAACCTCCATATATTGTACATACAAAAATAACGTCCTATATTTATCATTAACCCTTATTTTTAATCGAATTTAACAATGTTTTAAAAATCGTGCCGGTAGTTAAACCTGTAAGATAAGAAATTTAAAGTTTAAAAAGTTAAACTAGCATTAGTCATTCGTAAAACTGACTAAAAAAATTAAAATATGATTGAACTAGAATGTTTATAAAATTTGAAGTTTAATTAAAAAAATTGTTAAATAAAAATTAACTGAATTATTTTAGTTTATAAGAACTTATTAATTTATAAAAATTGTCTGATTAAATAATAAACTGATTATTTTTTAATAACAAGAGTTATTAAAGTAAATTAAACCGAAAAGTTGAATAATGATTCAAAATTTTTACAGTTAAGTCGGGTGAACTAATTGAGATTTTTAATCATTGGAATTTAATACATTTATTAAATTTTCATGAAAGAATGATTTGTTTACAAAAATGATAATCCTTTCTTCTCAATTAATGTTAAAATTGAACAGGTCTAGTAGTACAGACCATCTCATATTTTTTTAATTAATCCAAACCATAAAGTACAAGAATCGGTCAACAGGGAAAAAAGAGTATCACACACGTAATGCCCCCATCAAACCTATATTTTATTTCATAGATTAACTAACATTTGGTATAAATATTGTTCATTGTTTCCACTCGACTGAAACTTACCAACTTGTTAATGGGCGGTGCCAGTAATGAGAGTCCTTAAAATCTTTCAAAAGTCTTAGAATTTGATTTTCCACGAAAATTCTTCACAAGATTGTGATGTTGATGTTGATGTAGTCATGTAGATGTTAGTGCATGCCTTTTTTTAATATTAATTGAAAGTTAAATAAAACAAAAGATTTAAAATTTAAAAAGGTTCAATCTATATTAGATCGTTACTAAATTAGCTAAAAATTAAATAAAATTAAATAATTTAAAATATAATTAAAAGAGAATAAAATAATTTAAACTTTTATTAAAAATATTATTAAATGAAAGCTAATTAATTTATTTTAATTTATAAAAATTTATTAATTAAAAAAAATAACAATAAATTTTTAGCATCAAACTGAACCGAAAAATTAGTAAATTTAAAGTAAGAAGTGATTAAGATACTTTTTCTTAAAAGAGATCGATCAAAGTTTAATTCATTATCATGTAAACCGAATCCTAGGGATTATGTTCCCATGTAAGATTTTTCACACTTTAGGATGATATTTGTCCAACTTTGTTTATTCAACGAGCAGCCATGCATGGCAAACACTACCGATGATTTCATTTTACAGTCAAAGAAAAAGGGAACACGTGAAGATGATTATATATATACTACTACCTCTTGAAGTCAAATATATCCCATATTCGAGATTTTCTCTTGCCAAGACCCTATTTTTGAATATATATATATATATATTTTCTTCTCTCATTATATTTAGGTTAGGAAATGTCTCTCATGCTTGTAGAGAGTCCCTTTAAACCTGGAAACTCGTGGGATCTCATGATCGTAGAGGGTTCTTTAAGACTTGGACACGTATGAGAGGTGGTTGAAATTCTTAATCACCACTTGTTTTATATAAATAAGAAAAAAACCTTTTTTTACCATGTGAATAAATAATACAATTTTGATTTAGAAAATTGGGAATTGACTTTAAACATTAGAACGTCAATATCAAATTTACTCTATTGCAGAAATACTATAGTGTAGAATCAAATCACAAACAATTAATAGATTCATTATATATATGTATATACAATAAATTTTAAAAATTAAACACTAATTAATTTATTATCTTATGTTATGTATATATAATACATGCAAGAATATTCAAAATTTGGGAAGGCTTGGCCAACTTTTCTCGGTTGTCCTAGGCCTAGAACGAAGAGATGAACATTGTAGAATGTAGATGTAATTATAGCAAACAAGACTCTTGGCTCCAAGAACCTAAAAGCCTAACCAGAATACGAAATTGGAACTAGGGCAAGCGACAACAAGGTAGGAGCTGGTTATGTATGCATGTCGAATATTTATTGTTTTGTTGTGATGATTAATGGCAACGTATGTGAATTGGTGGGTAGCATTTTGTTCTTGTGGAACAGTGACAACCTTAATGTTTTCACTTCTCTAACTATTAAACCTTTCAAGTTAGTCTTTAAATTTCACTAATCTCATTCAACTTGAGACTACTTAACGATAAAATCTTATGTCACGTTCAAGATGGATACACACGGCATTCACAACGTTCAACAACAAAAAGAAAGTTCAAGAACTAATTAAATAATAAAAATTATTAAAATAAGAAATAAATATATATGTTTGTGCAACTTGTAGAGGGTAACTAAAACCTAGTTTTGATTCTTTGGTTTTGAAGGAACAAACTATGATAGTAGACAAAACTAGGGTTTACTAAACTTATGTTTTTTTCTTCAACTCTTGAGAAGTTTGAATTCTAGTTTTCTTTGGGGCTGGGAATACTCTCAAATCAAGTTAATAAGGTAAACCTAAATTCACGTGTTTGTGTGAAAATTGTGTTAGTAATTTGATGTTGACGATGCTTTGATACCTGCAAAGTTTAATGGTAGGGTTTAACCTTTCAAGTTCCAACTCGAATTTTAGGAATTATGTGACCTAGCCAGCTATTAGCTGCAATTCAATTGGTGCAAGTCTCTTGATATGATATATGAGAACAGGAAAAGGACTCCTTACAAACCCAAAATCTGCATAAATCAATCTTTTCATACAATATATGTAGGGAGAGGCGATGGAGAGAATCTGCTCGTGATTGAGTACATGTTGAGACATGAATGATAACAGTACAGAAGTATTGGAAGTAACTAATCGAGGAAGTACTTACAGTGTCGAAGAGGGACATCGAAACAAGCGAAAGTGAAGTGTCAAAGTGTGTTTAGCTGTCAATAGGTATGCAATGTACGTGTCCCTCCAAAACACTTCTCACGGGAGGACTTCCTACTCCTCCATCTTCTATCTTTTCTTCCGCCGTCATCCATTTTGTCTCCTCTTCATCCCTCATGTCATGATGTATTTCGTGTAGTCGTCCTTCAAAGTTTTAAACTTCGGAGTAATTATTATCAATTCAATTTGTTGTAATTATGATTCTTATCGAAAGATTATAAGCATGCTCATATAGGTTTAATCTCAATTTCAAGGAATTATTAAGAAAGATCCAACTTAATATCGTTTGAAATAGTTATTAAACTAAAAATAATAAATTAAATAACGCACAATATTTTAACATTTTAATTTAATATTGACCAAAATTTTAAAATTCTATAAATCAATATATATATTAAATATTTTTAAAAATAAAGTATTAAATTAAATTTTTTTTAAAAGTAAATACTTTTAATTATGTTATTTCATTAAATTATGGTCTGTTCTAATTTGGTGAAAGGTTCTTTTTTTTAAAAAAGATTTTCTGAAGTTATTAGATAAAAAAAGATGTCAAAAGACTCAAATTAGACAAGTCTAATATTGTAGTAAATACACATAAATAGTCCAACAAAAAGTTGTATCAATTTTCTGTGAAGACGAGGAACTCATGCAGGAAACGAACAAATTAAGCAAATAATGGAGTCTTGTAGGTTCGAGAGGTCCATCCTACTCTATAAGATCGCATGAAACATGCGGTGAAAACGAAAGCGAAACCTATCAGGAAAAGGGTTAGCTGAAAAATTTGATTCAGAAGCGTTCATGGCTTCCAGGAAGCAGAAGAAGGCTTCTCTACACGAGAAGTTTCAGTCACTTCGTGCTGCTACACACTCTACTGCTGTACATATATATAAGCCAAACTCTTCCATCTTTTATAGTTTCGAAAATTTCTGTTTCTAGTCTTGTTGCTGTTTCCTGAACGATCAGGAATCTTGCAAACTGAATCCTGAAAATTTCTTATTCCATCGAGAAGCCAGTCCTTAACTCGTGATTTTGATGGCAGGTAAATAGAACCTCAATCATAGTAGATGCATCAAAGTATATAGAAGAGTTGAAGGGAAAACTAGATTCACTTGACCAAGAAATTGGAACTTCAGAAGCTCAGAGTTCGGAAAATCAATTACCTATGGTATACGTTCGATTCCGTTTCTTATTCTTTTCCTTAACCTTCAAATTTCTCAAAACTATTCAAGTTCTTGTTCTTATACATTTCAGCAGGTTACAGTTGAAACCCTAGAAAAAGGTTTCCTTATCAACGTGTTCTCGCAACAAAACTGTCCTGGATTGCTGGTATCCATATTGGAAGCCTTTGAAGAACTGGGACTAGCAGTGCTTGATGCTCGAGTTTCATGTGCAGATAATTTCCAACTCGAAGCAGTTGGAGGAGAAGTAAGAAACTGCATTCTTTTTCCAAAATTTTCTTTGAATCACTCACAAGCTATGGAGTTTTGGTCATTATCATTTGATTTAGAGAACTTAATATGATTAGTTCATCAAGTAATGGATTGGATTTGAACAAAAACTGATGCTCTGGATGTTGCAGAACGAAGGCCAGCAGGTTGACAGTATAGATGCTCAAGTGGTGAAACAGGCAGTGGTTCAAGCTATAAATAAATGGCGATTGAATAACTAGCAGGAATAGCAGAGCAAAATCCTTTGTTCGATCCTTGTCTTTTCTTGAGCTAGAGCATGATTTCAGGATTTTTCTTCCACAAATCCTGTGAAAATGTGATCCATAACCATATCAATGTATGCTACCGCACAAGTTTTCAGTTAAATTAATTTCAGCTAAGCAGCCATTTTCACTGTCTTGTACGCGTTTTGGTATCAACTAAGCAAAAGAAAAACAAATTTTCTTCTTATTGTAACTGGAGGCTGAGAGGCAATCCTACAAATAATATGCTATATAAGTAGGAATGAAAATTAGTTGAGCAAACTTAAACATTAGGTTTGATAAATAGACTCTAATTACAATTTATTCCGAGTTTTGAGCACTGAAGTTATGTATATAGATATGATCACCCTTACTATGTGGTTGAGTTGGTGGACTGAAAGAGTACGGGGTTAAAAGGTTATGTGTTTGATTCTTCACACTCTCTTGATCGAGCTGGTTCTACAAGACTTGTCTAGTACGAAATAACCGGTTAAAATAATTTACAGATTATTGCGTCAAACCAAAAGTCTACCTAATGTATATCTAAATAGTAGCAATTGCGGATTCCTCCGTTTAAAAAAAAAAGAAGAAGATATGAGCTCAAGTTGAATTTTGACTAGATCACTTAAGTTTCCAAATTTTACTCCAAACTCAAATTTAAATTGGATCAAATGTATATATTATGATTGTTCTTCTCTCTGTGGCTTTCTCTTCTTGTTCCTCCTAATTAATTTGTTTGCTATTTGAACTCAAAAGCGTTAAAGATAATTTGATAGTAAATGAACTTGAAACAAATTAAATTACAAAACATAACTTCATTTCATTTCCACACATGACTTAAATTAAAGCACCTGTTATTAAAAACATAATCACTATAAATTTTATGGTTAATTAAAAAAAGTTATAAACTTGACACAATTTTATAATTATAATTTGAATTCTCAAAAGTGATAATTGAATACTTAAGTTTTTAATTTTTTAAATTTAACCCGATGTTAGTATCTCCATTAACATTAATAATGTAAAAAGCCACATACAACATAAATTAAAAAACGGGATTTATTTTTACACGTCAAATTTAATTAAACTAATTAAAAGAATTAAAAGAAAAACATATAAATCCTAAATTAATTTAAGGTTAAGACTTTATTATTATTTTTAGAATTTATCGTAATTCTTAAATTTCTTATTTTTTATTTAAAAGCATCTTTTCATATCCGAAATTAGGAAACTAATTGTTTTGTTTTATTTTATTTTCATTTCTCTCCTTTCTTAGGCTGAGTGGATTGAAATTTCAGTAAGAAATTGAAATGCTCAATTAACAATCGGACCTCTGCCTATCTCACCTGAAAACTCAAAAGTCTCACCGCAAAAAACGTTAAGCCGAGCCCAATTTAATTACTCTTCCCAGCTAAACTCCTTTTTAGCCTTTTCCTGTTTCGATTTGTTATGTTAATTATACTATAATTAGAAGAACTTGGAGCGTGATCGTGACTTTTAAATAGGAGTCTAGATCTTTTGTCCAGTTTTATTCTGTCTTATTCTGTCTCATAAAATCTTAGCTATTTATTTTGCGAGACTTACACGGGTTCCACACGGGTCCCACATGAATAGATGGCTGAGATTTATTGGACACAATAAAACACCATAATATTAGACAGGAGATCTGAACTCTCAAATAGCTCGCGGCTTTGGTCCAACTTCAATCAAAATTCGAACTCCTTTTTTTTTAATTTCACTCACTAAACAAATAATAATTTAAAAAGTGATGCTATGTTATTGTATTCCATTTTACTCTCTTCTTATTTTGTCTTGAAATTTGGGGAATCCGAATGACAACTTGACTTGATAAGCTCATGGTGTGACCTAAATTGGAGAAAAGCATAAATCTATGATAAGTTTGATTAGACTAGTTTAGTTTTGGGATACACAAAGGGTTTATTATTTAAAGAAAAAATAAAAAACTAGATGTAAGAATTCCATTTATATCATTTTCTTCACATTAAAATTCTTTCTGTTTTTGCCAAAGAACATAAGCATCATTAACTAAACCTCGTTAAATCTGTGTCATTTTTCTTTATTTTTGGTACTTTAATTGTGTGATTGTCGCGTGATTATTATTGCGATTTATCAATCACACTCATTTTAAAAATTAACGCTATTTTGTTAAATTAATCAAATTTTAGTCTAAAAATTCAAAATCCTAAACCTAAAAACTAAAAAAAAATTTACTCGAATCCGACCCAAGATCCAGTTGAAAACAAGTTTTGCCTTCCTTATCTATGCTCTTATAATAAATTTCTAACACCGTTAACAAGCCATCCAAAGGAAAGGTGAACTCATGAACCCCAAACCCAAACGAATTTTCCATGATGACATCGTTTAATTAGTTGGAGACAGAACAGACTTTGTTAACGTAATTGGTCGTGTCTACCTTAGTGGTCTCTTATTATAACACCACTTGCCATAATTAAGTTGGAGGTCGTGAATTTATGTAATAGCAGGTCATCATACTTTAGGAGTAAGATTACTTTCTTCTTTTTTTTTTTGGGTAATACTTTGTTATTTTCTTAACAAAGGCTAATCGCCATTTGGAGGAGCAGAAGCTTCCTAACACAACAAAAGTGGAGTTCACGAGTCCCAAGTCAAAAAAGAAAAGAAAAACATTGCCTTCCTCTCGTAACTGAAAAAAGAAGAAGAAGATGTTTACAAGTCCTTAAGAAACTTCGTATGTTCGATCGATTCAATAATAACACTTTGCATGTTGAAAAAGTCTTTTGTTCTTATTCCATCTATAGAGATAAAAGGGAATAAAGTGTTAAATGATCATTTCACCACAATAGTTTAAGTTGTTGTGTAAGGCCAACTTAATTAGTTTTATATATTCACTAACACACCCTTTGAGTGAAAGTCCTTTAAGCTTAAAACTTGCACATGCTTACTCTACTTTGAACTGAATAATAGGTGAGTGGTAAGATTTGAACTCATTACCACTTGATCACAAAAGCTCTAATACCAGATTAAGTGACTATGTTAAGTGACTGTTTCACTACAATAGTTTAAATTGTTGTGTAAGACCAACTTAATTAGTTTTATATATTTACTAACACACAGATTTATAAAAAGGATCAGTAACATACTAATCTCTAGTAATTTTCAGGACAACTTTAGCATCATTCATGTAATAATTAGGTTTGCTATCAAATCAAGTTGGAATACAACCTAAGATCAAAATTTAATCTAAAATTTAATTTCATACCAATTTAGGTCGGATCAAACTTTTCGTACCCAAAATTGAAAAAAAAAAAAGATTCGATTCCAATATAACTATTGGTCAAATTTAAATCCAACCGAACCTTTTAATGAATTCCACTAATAAGTTAAGTTTAGAGATGCATAGATTTCAACAAGTTTGTATCAGCATTCAACTCTCCCCTTACTTTGCCATATATTATATACAAAGTGCCCGATTATTGAATATACAATTCGCAATGTTGAATCTAGCTCAAGGTGGTCTTAAGTTTCCAGACTCTTTCTTTTTCAGTGCCTGATTAGAATGTGATTTGTTTATTCTTAGTGCATACCAATTCTAAATTTCATGGATCTATCATCTCTACTTACTCTTTTGTAGTGTTATGGACTCGGTCACCCTCTAAATTGACTGACTATTTAAACATTTTACAGCTTATTTCTTTTGACAAATTCACATCTCAATAGATAAACTCAAAAAAGTCGTAATCAGTTCAGCAATCACTATGTAATTTTTAATAGCGGTTAAATAGAAAACAATCCATATTCTATTAACAACACTTCAGTAGACATATCCTTATGCTTTAGCTTCAAACGTTGAAACATGTAATTAAACACTTAAGTAATTCTGTTCATTATTGATTTGTAATTAAGTGACGAACTCAATCTGACTAATAATTACTTCCCAGTTCGTTATTCCTACACAGTCTATGTACCACAACTTAAACCCGAAAACTTAGTGTTATTACGCCTAATCATAGTTTTCACTCGTCACTGAAAGTCCAGACTATCACAACGCGTATTTGGGTTCCTTCTCGATGCAGGTTTCGAGGAGCTAATCGATCAAAAAAGAGCGTGTTTAGTTGACAAAGTTGTGCAGTTTCAAGCTATAAAACTTTCTGTATTCTCGTAAGATAAAATTGTAGCTAGCATCAAATCCTGAAGATTGCATGTTTAAGCAAAACGTGTGGGGTCGATCGCTAATGTGGAAAATTATAGCTTCACACATACGTGGTTTGGTTGTCTATATCATTGCTCTACTTTTTAGTTTTCTTGACAGGAATGCCAAATTAATAGATAAGGCTTTACTTTAAGATAAATCAAGTCATTAGATAGACTTTGCAATTTTTTTTAATTATTATTATTTTCTAATTTAGACCCTTTACAAATTCATAATAATATCGAGCATTCCGAACAGGGCCGGCCCTAGGCAAAGGCAGAGTGGGCACCTGCTCAGACTTATCCTTATAAAAAATAAAATAGGCTTTATTTTTATCCATATAAAAAATAAAATGAAACAAAATAGAGTGTACTCTTGACCTCATAATAAATAATAAAAAGGCCCATATTTTGTTAATTTTTATTCTATATGAGGGCCCAAAAATAGGATTTATTTTTTACTTTACCCAGAGCCTATAAAATATTAGGAACGACCCTAATTTGGATTAGTATAACATGGTTTTATTATTGAGGATTTACTATAAATAGTTGTAAGTTTGAATCTTATTATATGATAATATTCAATTTGTTTAATTTACCCTATTGTGATTGAGAAGTCAATGGTTTTGCCTATGCAAGAAAAATTAGACAATTTAAATGATTGCTTTTGAAAAGTATACTACTACTTCATCATACCTAAGATCTTAAATTATAAATTATGAATTATACTAAAATATTGCAATAATTATTAATGATGAGTGTATAATTGTAAATTAGATACGATGATAATTATAAGGAAGTGTGTAACAAAGAATCCTTGCACACGGTTTAGTTTGATCTCTAAGTCTTATATGTTTGTGTGAGGATTTTCATTAAGATTAATAAATATTACTAACATAAACATTATCTTTGCGATCTTCTAGGTGGCAATGAAAAGCTTAGCCCTATCATGTTTTTTGGCCATACAAAAACAAAGATTCCCAACATAATATTCTGCTCACACACACATACTCGTTGGATAGAGCCAACCTTGACAAAGTATCAATTAAATATAATAGAGGAGCTTGTTCTTTGAAGAACCAAACTTTTATTGGAGGATATCCTAACCACTACAAGTATAGTCAAAACGTGGAATGTAGTTTCTAGCTTGTTAGAAATGTTTGGAGTTCGAGGCTCGACTCTTCTAAATTTATTTGGTTCGATTTTCTTAGAATCATAGTCAATTATTAATAAAAAATTAAAGTGGTTGTTTCTGATCTTTCAAGTTAAATAACTTCCAAAATTAGTAAAAAATAATTTTCAGAATTATCTCTTAATTTTGAAGTAATTAAGGACTTAGAAGAATACAAATTAAGTTGTTACCAAATACTATCAAATATCTTCTAAACCTAAACATTTACTTAAACTATTCTATTAATATTTCTGAAGATAATATCAAAAAATTAGAACGTAATTTCATTATTTAAATTTAAAAATTATAAAAAATTAATTGATTGATTGCAAGACATGATCCGAAAATAATCAGTTTCAGCTTGGAATACTGTTGAGACACATCTTCCATCAAGAGCTTGGAAGATCATGATTCCACCGACATGGTGATGTGTTTTGGGCCCAGTTCAGTTGCGCCTTTCCTGGTAAAATCCAAAAGCAGGGGGTTTGTTATCTTCTCATGTTTGTATTCATTGACTTTGGTGAACAATTTCAGCGTTTTGTTACTTTTAATTCGTTAAAACGTCAATATGCATGCAGGAATGTTAGGTCTTAATTAGTGTCCAATCCGAACAAACGCGTTTTTATGTTATTGTCAAATAGAAGTTGACAAGACAGCGATAGAGAGACCAGCACAGAGTCACCGGCAACAATGTGAACAGAAGGATGTATATACTCTATGTTTAGATCACAGTCACACACGTAAAAAGTTGAAACATTATGATGAGTGCACGTATATCTTTGGAACATGTTCGATAAATGGAATTCAGGACACCTAGCAACCCTTATAGGGTTTAATGTGTGACATCTATGTAGAAAGTGGAAATACGTTGAGTCTGCTAATATTAGTTACCTCTAGGCATGGTAACGTGTTAACCTACGTCGGCTGACCAGTTGTGTTGATCTGCTTCACCTCATCTTATGTTCAAACTCAAATATTCAACACCGAACGAGTTTTTTGGAGTTCAAACTCATGCTTTAACGAGTCTAAATGAACCCAACATTGACTGTGTGATTTACAAAGTATTATATGCACTAAACAGTTTATCTATCCGGAAACATTCTTGGAAAGTAACAATGATTGCTGTAAATATAGAGTACAGATCTTCTATATCTAATTTTATAGTGTCTTATTCTGTTCCATAAATTTTAACTATTTATTTATGCGACTCTTGCGACTGAAATTTATGATAAGTTTTAAAACGGGATAGAAGATATTGTGTCCTAAATATGACCCATTGCTCAATATGATATTGGCATGTAATTGTGGAGAAGTTGACAAGTCAATCGGTTTACAGCTATAATTTGTTTAAAAATTCAAGCTTTTAGTGTTCACACATGACCTCCTCCATCTTTCTTGAACGATTCATTTCCTATGTACGCATAGTTTTATTCGTGTTTTCTTGTTTTTTAGCCTTTGACTCAAACAACAACCAGAAAAATGGCGTAATCAATCCTAGCTTGAGCCCTTATAAATATGGATTCTTCAATCTTCTCAGCACCTTCAACCCTTTCTCTTCCGTCTATTCTAATCTTTTGTTCCAAGAACAGAAACGCATCACTTCTTGATCATGGCTTCTTTGTCCTCTTCCTTCATTTACCGACTGGGGACATTTCTGTTTCTGGTCGGAATCCGAATAGCCTCTGCACAACTATCTCCCACTTTCTATAACTCAACTTGTCCTAACGTCCTGTCCACCATTAGAACCGCCGTGAACACGGCGGTCACGAATGAGGCTCGCATGGGAGCATCTCTTCTCCGACTCCATTTCCATGATTGCTTTGTTAATGCAAGTCTTTTTGCTACTTTGTCTTTTCTTTTACCCCCCTCCTCTTTCCATTAACGTCCTCAGTCCTCATCCATCTTTTTTCTTTTTTGGGTGCATTTTTGCATGTTTTTCATGTTACTTTCTTTTACAAAATATCAGTCTATTTTGTAATATTTTACGTAATAATATATATTTTAAATCTAATATTTTACTCATTATTATGACGTTACTCAAAATTTTAAATAATATAAATCAAATATTAAATGTTTAAATATAATTTTCTGGCTTTATATAATTTAAACTTATTTATATCAAATAAATTTAACATTAAAAATTAAAAACCAAAATTATTTGAGTTGTCAATTGATTTTTTATGTTTTATTTTTAAATGAAAATAATAATTCATTAATCAATATTTTTAATAATTAATATGCAAAATTCGATTTAAAATATTATTTCTCCTTATATATGTATGTGTGTGTGATCAATTAAACAAAACATGAAGTTTATTATTAAAAAACAATAAATTGATTTTTATTTTTTTGTGTGACACAGGGGTGTGATGCATCTATACTGTTGGATGATAACTCGACATTTACAGGGGAGAAGACAGCAGCCCCTAACAATAACTCAGCCAGAGGTTTCGATGTGGTTGATACAATTAAGACACAAGTCGAGACATTGTGCCCTGGTGTCGTCTCTTGTGCTGATATATTGGCTGTTGCTGCTCGTGACTCCGTCGTTGCTGTAAGCAGATTTTGCTTTACTCTTTAGGTTAGATAGAAAGTTACAACCCAATGATATGTGAATGTCGCTAAACCGTTGTTGATCTAATTGCAGTTGGGTGGACCTAGTTGGACAGTTCAGCTGGGAAGAAGAGACTCAGCCTCTGCAAGTTTCAGTGCCGTCGTCAACAACATCCCAGCCCCGACTCTCAATCTCAGCGGCCTCATCACTTCCTTCTCTAACAAAGGTTTGACTGCTAATGAAATGGTGGCTCTCTCAGGGTCTCACACCATTGGTCAAGCAAGGTGCACCAGTTTCAGGACCAGAATCTACAACGAAACCAACATCCTCTCCTCTTTTGCGGCCACCAGAAGAGCCAACTGCCCTTTCTCCGGTGGCGACAACAACCTCGCTCCTCTCGACGCCACTAGCCCGACAACCTTCGATAATGCTTACTTCACCAACCTGATAAACCAAAGAGGTCTCCTTCACTCCGACCAGCAGCTCTTCAGTGGCGGCTCGACCAACTCTCAAGTTAACACTTACGCCTCCAATTCAGGAACCTTCACGACTGATTTTGCTAATGCCATGGTCAAGATGGGAAACCTTAGCCCACTTACTGGTACGAGTGGACAGATCAGAACCAATTGCAGGAGAGCCAACTGAGTCTTCATCTATTTTTGAGTACAGATGTAAAACCTTTTTTTTAGTTTCTGCCATTGTTATTTGAGTAGAGATTTTGAGAAATAAAGGTGTGAGATTAGAGATTTGTAATGAAGAAGATAGGGTTTATGTTCTTCTAGTGATACCTGTTGGATTTAATGTAATTTTCTTCTTCTTTTCCTTGCAAGCTCTGTACCTAGTTCCAACGGTGGATCAGCCAGGAGGGAGTAGGTGGGTCGGACTTTTCAGGATCGGGTCAAGTCGGGCGATGTGTTTAGGGTCGAGTTGGGTGTGGGTTTGCTGATTTAAATTAGGTGTTTCGTAATATTAACTTTACTGGGAACTTTTTGTCGGAGAGGCATGGAGTCCAGGAAGAAATTGGGTTGGGCCTGCTTAGAGTTGGGTCGGTGAAACTTTTCCTGATCGGGTTAACACGGGCCGGTTCGAGTTGGGTCATGTCGAATCGGGTGAGGGTCAAATCGGGTCGGT
>JANZLX010000005.1:1363015-1379813 GCA_025531955.1 Erythroxylum orinocense | reverse complement strand
TTTTCTAAGTGCAAGATGAACTTGTTCAGTTAGTTAATACGAACCCTGTGCAATTTGTTGAACTGAGAAGTTTGAATATTTGTGGAACCACAGAAGTCCAATTTAGCCCATTATTACATAATTTAGTTGTTGCAATAAAATGATTAAATTGGCAGTTAGTTTTTTATTTCTCGTTGACTTTAGGAGTTGTATATTGAATGCAAATTTCAGTATTCGTTAATCAACTCGCTTCTTTGATCAGTCTAGGTATGGCTTAATTTGGAAGTGATCTTTGTTATCTTGTTCAACTTTAAGACGATTATATGAAATGCTTCTTTGTGAAAAGGATTTGAGTTGAAACGTAACTTGTTTCTGATGTGTTATTTAACTGATTTGGCTAATTGGGTATTCGAAATTCTTGTGGTTTAGTATTAATAATCGATTTTTTCTTGGTGGGCTTGTTTAAAGTTTGTATCTTTATGTAGTCTTCTTGTTTTGTACAAATTTTATTATATTAATGCAATTTTTTCCAAAAAAAGACCTGGTTCTTCTCTTCTTCCTGTTTTGAGTAATTATCTAATCTGTAGCCTCTCCTTCTGCTTCTGATTTGTTATTTAACTGATTTGGCTGATTGTGTATTCGAAATTCTTGTGGTTTAGTATTAGTAATCGATTTTTTCTACGCGGGCTTGTTTAAGGTTTTTATGTTTATGTACTTTTTAGAAGTCAGCGTATTGGGATTGTGTTTTTTGATTGTTTTGTTTATGTCTTTTGAGACTTCAGGTACAATCATGGATGCTAGAGTTGGGGTTTTCTTTGTTCTTCTATTGGGTGCTGGTTTGGGTTGTAGTGCCAGATTGGTAGTCCATCAGATCTCTACTGAAAGTTCTGTGGTTCCTGAAACAGTAGGTAATTACTTTCCTCCCATTTTTCTCGGTCTGATTTTAAAAAAAACTGCAAGCTTTTAGGGTTTTTGGGTCATCCTAACGCGAATTTGTAAGGTACTGGCTATAACTCTCTGTGCTATGAACTTCTCATATGCCCGGAGTCAAGAAATGGCTTGTCGAATTAAAAGGTTTCGATGCTTTTGAGTATTTATAGAACATTCTTGACCTAATGATGTTCTATCTCCTGATTCACTGTGCAATTAGAGTACCACGAGCAGGACAATGAAGTTCAACCTATACAAAATAACCAAGTTTGCACATTGTGTGAGGATTTTGCATCCCGGGCACTTGATTACCTTGCTGAAAATAAAACCCAGAATGAAGTTCTGGAAATTCTTCATGCAACTTGCTCTCGAGTTCCAACTTTCACGGAAGAGGTAGTAATGTAGTTGGAATTTCTCGTAACTTTCAACTCGGACTTTCTTTGTTATAATTTGCAATTCCATGGAAATTCTACTTTTGATATAAAAACGGCCTTGCTTGATTTTGGTTGATCCAAAACTTGATGAATGTGATTGTCATTGTATGATTCTGATGTTCCAATAGATCTATAAGTTTGACAAAATACCGGTTTGACGACTAAAAGCTACAACCTTTTTATTCTTTTAGTTCTTATATGTTCAAGTAATAAACTTTCTTATAATTTGGATTACAGTGCATCACTTTGGTGGACTATTATGCTCCTCTCTTCTTTTCGGAGATTTCTTCAATACAACCTGAAGCTTTCTGCAGAAAAGTAAATCTTTGCCAAGAAATGGCGATGCTTTCTGCAGAAATCCAGGAAGATAGCTGTGGTTTATGTGAACGAACTGTTTCAGAAGTATTGGTTAAGCTGAAAGATCCTGACACTCAGGTTTGTACCTGGACAATTCACTAGTCAAAAGGGAGTAGCTATGTGGCTCTTCTGCATTACCATCCTATTATTTTCTGTAAATGTTCTTATGCAAGGTTCAAAATGGCTCGTCCCTATCAAGTGTGATAAATGATTCGTCATTCAAGTGTCTGATTTTTGAGTTTACTGATTATGAACATGTGCTCTTTCATTTTTTTTCTTCTCCAGCTGGATATAATTGAGGTGCTTCTGAAGGGATGCAATTCCATGGACAAATATGCACAGAAGGTAAGAGATAACCGTTAAACTTTAGATGTCTGCTGAATTGTCGGATGAATCCGAGCATTAAAAAATGACCTGTGTTTACTCACTTCCGATAGTAAGTTTATTCATATTGATCACCTATTGATTTGTCACATCCTTTGTGTATCCTAGAACAGCTCATCACGTTGATGAGCCATTTGTACGTATGATAAGGAAGTTGAAGTTGGAAACTGACGTCAGAAAACCACCTTCCCTGGTTGTTAATAATGCCAACTAAGTTTTCTTCGTTTTGGTACTTTTAATCTGATACGTTCTTGTTCTTTCTTGCAGTGCAAGAAGTTGGTATTCGAGTACGGTCCTGTATTCCTTGCAAACGCCGAGCAGTTCCTGGAGAAAACGGATGTCTGCACTATGCTTCATGCCTGTGATCACGCATCAATTGCTTTGACGACTGATTCTTGAATCTTTTGTGAAAGTGAAAAGGACTGATGTTTGAAGATACTTGTATCAGAATCCTGTATAGATAACGAAACTACAAATTTGTTGTTTGTATGCAACTATAATGTGCCATTATCTACGACAACTTACCATTTGATCATCAATTCTCAAGCATTTGCTGCGAAACTTCCTTTATATCAATTGGTTTTTACGGATGATATTATTTCAAGTACAAACAGCTGATTTGGCCATGGAAGAGGGATCTTCCAAAGGACAATGACACTGTTTCGGTATAAATCAGCCATTAGAATATCTATCCTCTCCTTCAGGAAAGGAACATAACATAAAGGTCGTACGTTCCAACAATCAGAAACATGCCACTTACCGCATGAAATCTCCTGTATCATAAGCTGTCCACACATTTGCTTGTAATACTTCACGTAAACGTGTGAATGAGATTTAGCCAAACATGGAAGGAATTTTCGAGAATAGAGACTTGCGCATAAAGGTGAATTTCCAAGCTGTAGCTTTCTAAAGAGTCCAAATTCATATACATGAGCTTAGTTCTGATTTAGTATTTAAAAGGTGACTTCGAATTAAAAATACATAAGAGTAAAACCAATATTAATTTTTAATTAAGAACTAATTTTGGGAAATTAAATCTTGAATTAAGGAAGTGAAAAACAAATATCAAAACTTTCAACCAGAACAATGACTAAATTATGGAGATGTTTAACAAACAACTTATCAGCTGTTTTTTAGCTTATTGACTAAAAGTTAATATTTTGATCGTCTTAAAAAATTATTGATGTGATTAGTAAATAGCTGATTTCTTTTGGAATTAACTATTTATCTAATAACAGTATTATCCTTCACTTTACTTTTTACTTTTACTTCGTGTGTTTTTAAAGTTAGTGTTTTTTTATCATACAATTATGTCATAAAGTTTAGAAGAATATAATAAGAGGTTAATTAAACTTTTTAATCTTTATTTAATTTTATAATATTATTTTGCATTTAAAAATACCATAATATTAAGTTTTTAAACATAAAGAGTAATATCAAATTAATATTTTTAGTATATAACTATTATATATTTTATATACGTCAGTAATATAATTATAGATATTTTTAATTTATTAAATAATAAAATTCTTACTTATTATATAAAAATACTAATATGATGTAACTCAATAAACCTAAAGAATTTAATGTTGAATTATTATTATTATTATTATATTTTTATTAAAATTATAAACTTAATTTTTTTAAAATTAAATATCTAAATTCTTATAAGAAATATAATATTTATATCTTTTTTTTAAATCATGCTCTCATATGTTATTTTACGCATCAACAACTAATATTAAATAGTTAATTTTACCAAATATCTTTAATAAATAACTGATATTATCTAATAATCAGTTAATAACTAATATAATCCAATCAGTAAATAGCTAATTCTAAATCGGACTTATTACTCCAAATTAACTTTTTAAAATTTGTAATTAGAGTTTATACCAAAAATTGTTAATTAATTGTTAATTGTTAGGATGTGTATAAAGCGAGAGGCAAGTTACGAAAACCAGTTCGTAACCATTTTTCTTTCTTGAAAGCTCAGGTCTTTGAGAGTCTTTTTTTGTTATAAGAAGTGTTCTTTCTTCGTCTTCAAAGCTGGATTAATTTATGTTTCGAGATTTCGAGTCTTTCTTTTCTGGGTATTTTTAGTTTGTCAAATAATGTCTGGTTCTAGGTAAAGATCGTGTCTTTTTAAATTTTTGGTCAGTTTATCTCTTTTGGTGTTAGTTTATGTTTCTTGAGAGCTAAGGTCTTTGAGAGTCTTTTTTTAGTAACAAGAAGTGTTCTTTCTTCGTCTTCAAAGCTGGATCGATTGGTATGTTTCGAAATTTCTAGTCTTTCTTTTCTGGTTATTTTTAGTTTGTCAAACAATGTCTGGTTATAAGTAAAGATCGTGTCTTTTTAAACTTTTGGTCAGTTTTATCTCTTTCCCCTCTTCGGAAATTTCAAGGTTCGATATGTTCTGTTCGTGATGGGTTTGGTTGAGTACAAGAGTGATTATAAGGTGTTGATGTTGATGACTGTGAGGGCTTGAAAAGCTCTCGTCTCTTTGGATCTTTGATTTGCATTCAATTTTTTTTTCCTTGTGTTGTGATTGTTTGTTAAACCCTTTTCGTTTGGTGTTAGGTTTTGTTTCTGGATCTCTGGTTACATATTATTAGCAGAAAACCAAACAGGAACTATTCTGTTTTGGCTTTCTGGAGTACTTCTTTTGATTCAATTTTTGTTCCATGTTTTTATAGTTCGTTTTCTTTTTTCATATGTGGTAATCAAATGTTTTGTAATTTGTTTTTTGTTTGTGTGTCTCAGTTGTTCCTCGTACTATGTCTTCCACCAGTGATAAAATACTATGTTCTTGTGTTTAAAGTTTCTTTCTTTTATCATGATGACCTTCCTGTCTCTCTTCAGGTGAAGAGCATCTTGTGATTGTTGGTGTTGCAGAAAAGGTAGTTTCCTTCTACTTAGGTTGTTACTCTGTTGGTCATTAAACACCACGGAATGCAGAAAGATGTTCAAACGATTCGACAGTTTAGTCACTAAGTTTGTAGCTCGATTTAAGGAGCTGCCCTTACATATACTCCATTCGATTGTAGAATTATCTTGTAGTTTAAGAATTAATGTTCAAAAGCCATGTGTGCATAGATATACAAGAGGTTATCTGATATCAGATTATGACGACTGCAAAGACGGGCGAGATTTCAGTTTTGATTTCGACTTCTACCCTTGAGATTGGATACCTATAGCAGATACTTGGTAGCAGCAGTTATAGTAGCTTCTGTTCTGTAACGAAGATTGCATCTTGGAATGGAGAATAAAGGGAATGTGTTGCTGCAGAGGTATGAACTGGGGAAATTGTTGGGCCAAGGAACATTTGCTAAAGTTCATCATGCAAGAAATCTTCAAACTGGGATGAGTGTAGCCATCAAGATAATTGATAAACAGAAAGTAGTCAAGGTCGGAATGATCGAGCAGATTAAACGAGAGATTTCGATTATGAGACTGGTAAGACATTCAAATATAGTAGAGCTTTATGAAGTTATGGCTACCAAAACTAAGATTTACTTTGTTATGGAGTATGTTAAAGGTGGCGAGCTCTTCAACAAGGTAGCGAAAGGAAAGCTCAAAGAAGATGATGCGAGGAAATATTTTCAACAACTTATTAGTGCAGTTGATTACTGTCATAGTCGAGGAGTCTGCCATCGCGATCTGAAACCCGAAAACCTACTGTTAGATGAGAGTGGGAATTTGAAAGTTTCAGATTTTGGACTGAGTGCTCTTTCGGAGTCGAAGCGACAAGATGGTTTACTTCATACTACCTGTGGCACTCCAGCTTATGTTGCTCCAGAAGTGATTAACAGAAAAGGGTACGATGGGGCAAAAGCTGACATTTGGTCTTGTGGGGTGATCTTGTTTGTTCTACTGGCTGGATATCTACCTTTCCAAGATTCGAACCTAATGGGGATGTATAGAAAGATCGGAAAGGGAGATTTCAAATTTCCCAATTGGTTTGCACCTGAGGTAAGGAAGCTTCTGTCAAAAATCCTGGTTCCCAATCCGAATACCAGGATATCTATGGCCAAAATCATGGAAAATTCTTGGTTCCGTAAGGGTTTGGCGTGCAAACCAGTTGTTACCAAACCAGAAATCAGAGAGCGGCTATCCTCGGACTGTGATTCTGTATTTAGTGTGAACGAGAATAGCTCCAGTGTTACAGAATCGAACCAAGAGTTTACCAGACCTTGTAACCTGAATGCTTTTGATATCATCTCATATTCTGCCGGCTTCGACTTGTCGGGTTTGTTTGAGGAGAAAGAGCGAAAGAAAGAAATGCGGTTCACATCAAACAAGCCTGCCTCCACCATCCTCTCCAAGCTTGAGGACATTGCAAAGCGATTCAAGCTTAAAATAAAGAAGCACAACAGAGGCTCATTGAAGTTGGAAGGATCGCAGGAAGGGCGGAAAGGAGTAATTGGCATTGATGCCGGAATCTTTGAGATCACCCCTTGTTTCCATTTGATAGAAATGAAGAAATCCAGTGGAGACACCCTAGAGTATCAGAAGATACTGAAGCAGGACATTCGACCTGCACTTAAAGACATAGTTTGGACTTGGCAAGGAGAAGAACAGCCAGAAGAAGAGCAACTCCTCCCAGAAGAAGAGCAACAACCGCACTAAAGCAAATACCAGCGGAGCAACAATTGCACTAAAGCAAATACCGGCAAATCTTTATAATTAGAACAAGTAGGTCTATACTTACACGAAAGTTTATCATTGAGAACCTGGTCTCTGTTCTAAAGTGAGCTTAAATGTTGACCTTACATGTATTTGATTTCTCAATTTATGCCATGTTTAAGGTTAAGAGTTATCTAACCAAGTTCTGTAAGCCTTAGGTTGCTCTAAACTTGACTATGTATAAACAAATCTAATATCGAACTTAAAACAAGTGCATCAAACTTAAGTGAAGGAGCTAAGAGCCATTATCCTCGAATCAGGAATAGTCTCCAACTAAGATAAGGGTCATATGAATCAGCAGAAGCAATTTATAGCAAGTCAACTTTTCCCATTTTTCTTATGAGTAATGATAGTCAAGAAAGCAATGACAAGAGATAATTAGTTCATTAGAGAGAGATATATTATATATCGTGGAAATTTTACCGAGAGGCTTTATCAAGCGATGCACAAGTGAATGCAAGTGATGTATATTCCTATCGCAAGGAAACATCAACCTCTCTTGTAAAGAGATAAGGAAGATTAAATGGCGTCCACTATTTGTAAACCTCTCCTCTAAAAGGGGGGCATTTTTTTGCCTCTTCAGAACAGGTGTTAATTAGGTCCCCTCAAATGTCAACCACGCCTCTATTATCGTTCGAATGACCAAAGCGACTGTACATCCCTAGTGGGAAATAAACCCCCAATATTAGGACCTGTGATAGAAGAGTTTCCAACACGTTCTCCTGAAGAACCTGGCACTGACCATTCCTTTCTGCCAAAGTGAATACAAAAGTTTAGATTGAGAAACTTCTAATTAGGTAATGAAATTTCAGCAAAAGATAGTTTTCAACAAAAAAAAAATCAGCAAAACATGTATAGACAAGGAAAATAAATCTAGCATAAATGCGTGTGCATATGATCTTGACGAGGAAAAAATAAGGGACATATTTGTAACTATCTAGATTTGAGTTAGTATTCAATTGCTTCACATACTGGTTCATCACCAAATAGGTCCATTGGTGTTCTTGCTATGAAATCTCCTAAAGTCAGTTAATAGCATAAAATATATGCACTTTGCTCCAAGAATGCATAAGAAAATATTCTGAAATCTTCCGTGACTCAAATATTAATAACCAACTTTTTACGATTTTGATTAAGGGGTCTAACATTGCAGGCGACAGTCATTTCCTTCGTAAGCAGTTCTCCTAGCTTATTACGGCGAGAAAATTCACTAGACATAAGCTAAAATCAAGAGGCTAACAGATTTCATAATGTTGTTCAGATATTAAGTCTTCATCATTATAACAGGTTCATAAGCAGGAATGAGATGGATTGATGACAAGGAAAGGGACAATGATTTAAAGCGCCTGAAATAAAGCCCCAGATTAAAATAGTCAATAATGGCAAATGCTGTGACATGTTCTTTGATTTCCAAAACTTTTGGGATCAAGTATCGCATCCATCTCAAAATCTCCTTGCATTAGTTAAATATTCCCCATATCCTTTATTTCTCTCATACATATACCAAGATCAATATCACAATTAGATGAGTTCAAGAATCTAAGGTAATGTACTCACTTGGACCAAGAACTAGTTGGATTCAGTTCAAACGAATGGTTGATTGCAGGTCCATTACGATTCCCACAAGTCATCTCATTCTGAGCACCATCCTCCAGAGACTTGAGTGAAAAATGTCCACCGTTGCCGGGAAAAGGTGTATAATAAGCATTCTGCATCTGATGATCAGTATCCTTTGAAAAATTGATTGGACTGAATGCCCCACCATTCTGCCCATTGCCAAGAAAAATCTTTTGAGGACAATGAGTACCAGAGAGGATTTGGTCATCTTTGCTAAACAGTGACGATGTAGCGTTTTGAGAAGAAGGCTGCAGAACATCTTCCTTGATTAATCTGCTTTGACCTGGGGTTGTAAGCCAGCTTCCAGCACCACCTACCAAGAGTATGCTATCCTGACCCAGAGGAGAACTGTTCCACATATGCCAGGTTCCATTATCATTCACATGCACATCATTGCGAGGTGGTGTCTGCAAATCTTGGGCCTTAGGAGTGGAAGAGAACCAGTTAGACCCATTATGCTTTTCATCACTAATACGTAACCGTGACAAAGGTGACTCAATAGGAGACGGCTTGCTCACTTCAGGAGATGCAGATGTATTCTTCAAAGTGTGGGGCTTTTCCATCCCTTTTTCTGAAGCAAAACCTGTACCCAGATCTAACTGAAAATTATCAAGTGACTCTGAAACAGGCCCCAGCAATGTTATTGGATCAGGAACATAGCATGGATCTTCAAAAAGCTCTGGTTCTTCAGGTATAGATTGGCGTGGGCCTTCAAAAACATGAGGAAAAATGGGCTCAATTGGAGGTGAGAAACCTAAACTAGTGGTGCTGGATACATTTGGGTATGCAGTGACAAATGGTGACGGCAGCCCAAAATTGATCGGATTGTCAAAGGTATGTGGCACCGATGAAATTGCAGTTAACTGTGGGCTATCACCTTCTTTCTGGGGCTTTGCATTTGGTCTACTAATAATAACATTTGCATTTGCAGAAAGAGTAGATGATGAACGTGTAAATAATTGATGCCATGACTTTTTAGGTGACATCCTTTGCTGTGGCTCTAGGAGCACCTGTCATCAACAGTTCAAAATTAAGAAATGTTTTCAATCTTGATTTTTATGGTACAACAGCTTCTGAAAAGGTGCATCAAGCTTAAACATAGTGCAAATAGAAGCATAGTGACAATCTGTAGAAAGCATTGCACAACAAACAAAAGAGATAAGACTCAATGAAGTGACAAACCATGAACTCGATGTTAATGTAATTCTTGTAAGCACAATATTTATACTTCAATTTATCAAGATAGCTAACATGTTGTTTCTGAGTTATTTATGTAATTCATAAAATAATTTGAGATAGCAAAGTAGTTATATGGACGCTTAGGAAAGAATAATTGCTTTACAATATAATTGCACAACATCAAATCCATTATAACTTACCGCGCGATTATCATTCTTGTCATCTCCATTTATGCTTGACTTCCCAGATATTCGTTCGGAAGCACCTATATCCCTTCTATGAACAGTAGTTTGAGCATGATCTACAGAACTAGCAAATTTATGTTCTTTAGTAGCAGTAGCAGGAGTATTCACAGTCTTTCCAAAGAAACCACTTCCACTAAAAGCCCTAGACGAAGAGAAAAGAGTACCCTTCACACGATCAAAATACCTATTTCCAGCAGCCCCCCTGTTAAAATTGCTGGTAGAGTTATTCTTTATCCCATGAAGTGATTCAAAGTTCTGGCCCTTCATACTGTCAACCGCAGATTTCTGATGCTCCCGGTCACTATCATTCTTCTTTTCTAAGTCACGCTTCTGCACACTGTCCTTACCAGATTTTTTTTCCAACTCTTCGGCATCAGAGTTGCTCTTACTAGAGCCCTTATCTTTCTCCTTCCTTCTTTCCTGACGCCTCTTTTCAGATTCCTTCTTACCATCTTTCTCTCTAACTGGTGGCGATGATTTGCTTCTATCTTTTTCAGCTTCCAATTTTTCATCTCTCAGTCTCCTACGCTCTTCCACCAATCTTGCGACCTCCTCCCTTTGCTTTCTTTCTTCCTCCTCAAGAAGCTCTCTCTCCAACCTAGCCTGTCTCTTCTCTTCAGCTTTTCTTCGCGCCTTCTCCCCTCTACTCTCATGATAATTTGCCCCATTTTCCCCCCTCTTAGATAGCATTCCCCGATGCTCTGCATCATCAGAAGTACTCTCCATCGATGAACTAACCCTAAAGAGCTTTCTCCAAAGCCACCTAATACTCAAGAAAAAAGACGTTAACAGCTTGCAAGCAAAAATTACCACACTCGAATAAGACTTCTCTGCAAAACAATTATCGTCCCCTCCAAAAATCTCATTTCCATCCTTTCTCCAATGAGTAGACATCCCCGTAACAGACCCACCAACCCAATTACCATTTTCTAACCAATCTTGATTGCACATCCAACCATTATCAGACCACACCTTTCCATTAAATAGCTTCCCACCCTTTCCAACAAGATCCTTAATAATACCAGAATTTGAAATCAATCCAGGTGGCACCGGCATGTCTAAAACTGGCCTCTTAGAAATATGCCCGCAATACGAACACATAAATCTACCACCACCTGGATTCTGATCCCTATAAGGGGTCAAGCAGTTCCTACACTTCCTCGTAGCAGTCTTCCGAAGCTTCTGCAGTTCAATAGCTTCAAACCTCTTTCTTTCTCTCAACCTGGCATTTCTACGAACCCGCCAAGTCGAAAGCTGAGGCATCAAAATCTCATACCAAAACAGAGTGACTAAAAGCACAAAAACACAAGCAAGTCTCGGTGAAGTAATCTCAAATCGAAAAGCAGGAGGCAAGAGCTGAGATAGAGCCCACAATCCTATCAGAGGAATAATTAACCAAGGTAGCATCGTAGCGACCCGGCGAGACCACTTCTGGATCACACACAATATACACATTATCCTCTTAACCCACACCTATCTTCCCCGTATTGAAATCCCAACAAATTACAAACCCTAGAAAACCCCCAATTACCGACAATCTGATCCTTCTCAAATCAAATTATCCAAACCAATGCTTGGGATCCAAAAGCCTAAACCTAACTCCTCGTCAACAATCGAACAGAGCGATAGAGCGGAAGCTTCAAGAACCCTAAAAGCAAAACTCGAATCCGTCAAGAGAAGAACAAAATGAGCATTCACAGACGGAGATATTAACCAAGAAAAAGAACTAAGCTAGAGAAATCCGATCAGATAAGGGTTTTCCCAGAAAGGCAAAACGACTCCATAACTAAAAACCATGAAAACAGAAAGAGAATAGCTTGAAGACTCACGGATTGGGCTTTCATGTCGGTTAATGCTTTGTATGTGTCTTGCGTAATGAGAAGAGGAAATATGGAATCGGAGCCGGAGGGACAGAACGTAGAATCGGGTCGGAGCCGGTGGTCGCGGTTCGCTCGTTCTTAACAGTGAGAACTCAAGAGATAGAGAGAGAAAGCAGAAAAGAGAAAGACAGAAAGAGATTTCGTGTATTTATATTAACACACAAAAATATTATCATAAACAAGAAGAAGATAAGATAAGAGACACGGAAAAGAAATTGAGACATTTAAATTTATTATATTAAAGCAAACTCTAATTAACAATTTTTATTAACTAATTAAATAATTTATTTATTATATATAATTAATAATTTATTTAATAAAAATAATTTCAATTTCAATTAATACAAAAATAAAATATATTAGAGATAATTACTTCCAATTTCTTAAGAAGCTAAATATTTAAAGAAAAAAAGTAAAAATAAGTTAATAATTATTGACTCAAAAATTTTAAAAATAAATTTTGAACAAATTAAAAATATTTCTTTATATCAAACTACACTTACTTGCCGACCACGAAATGCTGTTAACTCTCCCACGTGACACCCGTGCTTATAATCAATATGGATAAGGCTATTAAATATTAATTATTTGAGATCAATTAATAATTAAAAAATTCAATCAATTCGATTATAAAAATTTTGGATTGTCTAATTTTTTAATTTTTTTTTTTAATTTTTTAGTTTGATTTATTTTAATAACTCTTGTTGTTAAAAACTGATCAATTTATTACTTAATCGGTTAATTTTTATAAATAAATAATTTCTTATAAACTAAAATAAATTGATTAATTTTTATTTAAAATATTTTTTAAATAAACTTCAAATTATTTGACGAATAATTACAATATTTTTCAAACATATTTTAAAATTTATTCAATTTTTTTAATTAAGTTTTTAAACCTTAATTCAAGTCAGTGACAAAGCCAAGAATTTAAAATAGAAGAGCCCAAATATTTATTTTTTATAAATTTTGGAGAACTCAGTGCACTACTAACCTCTAAATAACTCTATACTAGTATATATATATATATATTAAAAATAAAAAATATTTAATAGTTTTGGGGTGAATCCAAGTTTAACTTTTTAAAACATTTTTAATAACAAACAAAATATTTAAAATTTTAACTATTATATTCAATTAAGTTTTTAGTTTTTTGGTTCGATTTATTTTAATAAATTTTATTGTTAAAAACTGATCAATTAATTAATTAATCGATTATTTTTCATAAATAAATAATTTTTTATAACTAAAATAGATCAATTAATTTTTATTTTATTTTTAAAATAAACTTTAAATTATTTGATGAATAATTACAATCTATTTTAATTATATTTTAAAATTTAAAATTTTATTCAATTTTTTTAATTAAGTTTGTAAACCTTAAGCCAGTTTTAAATTTTTAAAACATTTTCAATAACAAACAAAATATTTAAAATTTTAACTTTTATATTTTATTTAAATCTTTTACTATGAATTAGTTCAATTTCTTATTTAATTCTAAATTTTAAATTTTAAATTGTGGATAAGTAAATTTAAAATATATAATTGACATGATCGATGTAATTTTATTTTCGAATTTTAAAACATTGGTTATAACAACAACAAAAAAAAGCAAAATTCACCAATTTAACATTATACGTGCACATGGCATAACCCAAAATGGACAAATTTAAGAACATTAGATCTTCTATAAGTTCTATCATTTGTGCAAATCCTCATTCCGACATTAATACATTAGAAACACATGTACTTTTGTCTCTTTGAACTGCAAATCCAACCAAACTTCGATCGATACAGTACTTAGACCTCTCCTTCCGTTAATGGCGACGACTCCTCCTGCTCCTTCAGAACCAGAAAAGCCGAGAGCAAGAGCTTTACCCAGTTTCTCAACTTGGGTCAACTCGTTCGTGGCCAACAGTCGACTAGGCAGACATTTCAAGCTCGTCGAACGGAACACCACCTTCACTACCGAGCTCCGAGCCGGCACCACCACTATCCTCACCATGGCCTATATACTCGCCGTGAACGCCAACATCCTAACAGACTCCGGTGGCACATGCGGAGTCGGCGACTGTATCAAAACCTGCCCTGCTTGTTCACCACCGGATCAGTCCTGTAAGTTCACTCCGGTTAACAATGGATACTCCGCCTGCCTCCAAACAACTCGCGAAGATCTTGTCGTAGCCACCATTGCATCTTCTTTTATCGGTTGTTTCATGATGGGAATTGTCACTAATCTCCCACTAGCTTTAGCTCCTGGTATGGGGACGAACGCTTACTTTGCTTATACAGTGGTAGGTTACCATGGATCTGGAAATCTCTCCTACAATAGTGCATTAGCTGCAGTTTTTCTTGAAGGTTTGATCTTTCTCATCGTTTCAGCTGTTGGATTACGAGCAAAACTCGCAAAAATAATCCCTAAAACAGTTCAGATTAGTTGCTCAGCAGGAATAGGTTTGTTTCTAGCTTTCATTGGTCTGCAGCATAACCAAGGAATTGGATTAATCAGCTTCAACCCTTCAACTTTAGCTCAATCTGGAGCTTGCCCTCGATCTTCTTTGGCGAGGTTAGCTCCTGTAGAACTAAGTTCTAATGGGAACATCACTCTGATAAAGCATGGTCTTGAATCAAGCGAAGATCTGTGTTTAAATGGTAGAATCGAGAGTCCAACGTTTTGGTTTGGAGTAGTAGGTTTTGTGATAATCTCGTACTGTCTTGTTAAGAATGTTAAAGGAGCTATGATCTACGGAATTCTCTTTGTTACAGTCATTTCATGGTTTAGACACACGTCTGTTACAGCTTTTCCTGACACAGAATCCGGAAACCTGTCGTTCCAGAACTTCAGGAAGGTGATTGACTTGCCTGTGATTAAGAAAACTGCAGGAGCTTTGAGCTTTAAGGATATAAACAAAGGACGTTTCTGGGGAGCTCTCGCAACATTTTTATACGTAGACATGCTTGATGCTACAGCAACGTTATATTCCATGGCCAAATTTGGAGGTTTCATGGACGTCAATGGAGATTTTGAGGGTCAGTATTTGGCGTATATATCTAACGCAGCGTCAATTGTGGTAGGATCGTTACTGGGCACATCTCCGGTGACTGTATTTCTTGAATCGTCAACTGGGATACGAGAAGGTGGCCGGACGGGACTGACGGCTCTGACGGTGGCTGGATACTTTTTTCTGGCCTTCTTCTTCACGCCATTGTTGGCTTCGATTCCTGCATGGGCAACAGGACCTCCATTGATCTTGGTAGGAGTTATGATGATGAAATCTGTGTCAGAGATCAAATGGGACGACATGAGACAGGCTATTCCTGCATTTGCTACGATGATTTTGATGCCATTAACGTACTCTGTGGCTTATGGTTTGGTCGGAGGTGTTGGTACTTACGTCATTTTGCATCTTTGGGATTGGGGTTTGGCTCTTATCAAGAGATTTGGAGTTGGGAAAGGATCAAAAACTTGTCATTGTGTGGAAGATGACGATGATGATGAGGCTAAGGCCGAGAAAAAGGAGATTGAAACAAGTGAAGGAAACAAGCGAGAATCTGAAGTTTAGGGGAAAATTTTAACGATGAAGGTACATATAAAGTGATCGATCTTTTTAGTATATCTCTCATTTTGGATTCAGCATTGTATAGTTCTTTTAGAAGAGTCCAGATTCTTTGTCTAATATTATGGTTGAAATAGAATTAAAATAAAGCAAAAGAGAGAGAACGAAAAATGTATTTTAGTTTCATTGATTGTTGCGTGTAATGTGAGGACATTATATACAAAATGATGCTTGTGTCTAGACTATTCTATCTAACCGAATATACAACATACATCAATTTGTTATTTGTAACCAAAGGTTTGTTGAGAGTGGGATATTTCACTGTGAGCAGGTGTAAAGATGAGTGTAGGGTGAGAGGTGGTAGATGGGCCTGGCCCAAGACTTGGCCCTGTCTATGAAGAAACTGTTGGAGATAGATCCCTAACACCGCTACGCAAATGAAACCTTGGATTCTGTACAAGGTTAAGTTTGAAGATCAAATCCTTAAACCGAGTTACCGAGAGGGGTTTGGTAAGCAGATCAGAGAGTTGGTCGACGGAGGGTACATACCAAACCTCGAGAAGACCATCGACGATCTTATCCCTCACGAAATGGACATCAATCTCGATATGCTTGGTGCGAGCGTGGAAGACTAGATTCTGGGAGAGAGCATGAGCACTGTTGTTGTCGCACCAAAGAATAGCTGGTCGGGAAGGAGAAAACCCAAGCTCGGTGAGATACGGAAGAACTGATAATATGTCTGATAATATATGTGGATGACATGATAATAACAAGAAGTGATACTGAAGAAATTGCATGCCTCCGAAAGAATCTATTCACAGAGTTTGAAATGAAAGACTTTGGCGGGCTTAAGTACTTTCTTGGTATTAAGGTCCTGAGATCAAATAAAGGGATCTTTATATCTCAAAGGAAGCATACTCTAGACCTACTTGCTGAAACTGGGATGATGGATTGTAAGCCTTCTGAGACTCTGATGATAGTGAACTATAGACTTCAGATAGTTAAAGGTTCACAGTTAGCAGACAGAGAACGGCATCAGAGGCTAGTTGGAAAGCTAATCTACCTGTCACACACTAGGCCTGACATAGTCTATGCCGTTGAAGTTGTGAGTCAATTCGTGCACCAACCACAGGAAGACCATATGGAGGCGGTGATGAGAATAATAATACGGTACTTAAAGGGAACACTAGGGAGAGGGATTCTGTTCAAGAAGAATGATCATTTGGGTATTGAAACTTACACTGATGCAGACTGGGCAGGCAATCTTGTTGACAAAAGATCAATTTCAGAATATTTCACCTTGGTTAGTGGAAACTCTGACAGAACGACAATCCTACGATTTTAGGCATCCACTCGTGGGAAAAACTACAACTGACCTGAAGCCTTGACCCAAGACTTACCACTCGCCAAGTTATAACGGACATTTGGTTATGTGATAAGTACATATTATGATTAAATCACACAACAGAATTATGTTAAAAACACGAGAGAGAGAGAGATGGCAGCAATAACTGGTTTTTCTTCTTCTCAACCACTCCTACCCATTTTCA
>JANZLX010000005.1:1300092-1324504 GCA_025531955.1 Erythroxylum orinocense | reverse complement strand
TATTATTATTATTATTATTATTATTATTATTATTATTATTATTATTATTATTATTATTATTATTAATCTTTAATTATTATTATTATTATTAATCTTTAATTAGTAGTATTATTATTATTATTATTATTGGTGTTAGGTTTAAAAAGATGAGGCTATTTTTGACATTTTCAATTCTTGTCCATATGACAAGAATTTTCGTACCTTAGTTTTAAGAGGAACAAAAATTTCTGTCCTCATCCTCTGAGGACGGAACAAAAATTTTTGTTCTCGATAAGCGAACAGATCGAAGGACAGAATTTTTGTGTCCTCGTTATCCGTCCTCACCTCCGGAGACGGTAACCAAACACAGCATAACTTCTGCACTTAGTTTATGGATCTTAGTTTAGTAGAATTCCTTATATTCTATATCAGGATTAAAACTAATTATGTAAATGATCACGTAAGAGATCATGAGTAACTAAAGCAGGCAAAAGGTTTTGTTCGTTGTGAAGTTAATAAGTTAAGTTTGATTCAAGGATTATTATAAGAAACAGGTTGGTATGACCTAAACAACAACAATATTTAGTATAAATTTTGCTGAGAGTTAATACACAGTTTTACGTAAAGTCAATAAATAAATTATATTTGATTGAGTTCGGGTTTTGTATATTCGAATTCTACAACCCGAGCTTAACATGGTTGAATTTACTCTTAATTGTAACTATTATGATATAATTTTAATAAGAGAGACTAAATTTTTAATTTTTAATTTAATAAGTAACTTCTAAAACTTACACAACACAAATTAAAATGTTGTCTTTTATTTTTTTTTAATTTTCAAAATTTTAGTTTTTGAATTTGGGTCGATTCTTCTAATTTCAAAATCACGATAAGTTTAGGGAGACAGATTCCTGATATATCTTCTATAATTTCTTTAATTACAATTCAAAATCTACTCAACTCAAACTTGACTGGTCTACTTCAAACCGAACCAACTTTCCAGACACTATCTACGCAATGACATTGCCAATACCTCTTTATGTCTTCTTCTTGTTCCTTTTAGTTCTCGTGCTGGACCAGTTCCCTCGGTAAGTCAGAAACGTAGTGCTTGTAATAAAGTCGGTACGGTGTGGTAGCTTAAGATGGGCATTCTTCATTGTTTAGACCTTAAACCGAGGCAACTTGAGAGGTTGTAGCAAACGGATACGGCAACTTCAGATCCTCCATTTTTGAAAAGCATATTTGTACATTTTCATCTTCTTGTGAAAAGTCCCATACGAGTTTCTCTTCTCAGGAGTTTTGGAATCCAATCTAAAGATCATTCTTGCTAAAATCTTGCAAGCCACTTGGGCAATGAAAGGTTGGAGAATCATTGCAAACTCTTCGCAACTGTGTAAGATCCGTCGATTACGTATTGAGTTAATCGTCTGAGTGCATGCAATAACTTGGAAAATAAGCATTTTTTTTGTAAGGATAATAATCGGATCAAATGTCTGTTTGGATAGGCTTATATAGTAGAATTTTTATCGATAAAGCTTTAATCAGTGAAACTTTTCTGAGAATAATTTTTCTAAAAAGTCAGTTAACTGTTTGACTGTCATTTAAAAAAGAGTTTTTTTAAAGAACTTCATGCAGTAAATTATTTAATAACATTAAAAAAATACTTTTAATTTTAATTATATTTTATTTTGTCATAAAAGTATATATGCATATATATATTATTTAAAGTATATTAAACAATATGCAAAACACAATATATTAATTATTATATAATTTTAAACCATATGAAACATAAATGAAACTATATCTACCCCAATCTTTTATATGAATTATAACATAAGAAAAAACTAAATTAAAAATAAATATTAAAACATATGAAAAAGTCAAATAATATTATATAATTCCCAAAACAAACGTGAAGATAAGTTTGTGGATATTCTGAGAATTATGTGTAAAATATAAATACAAAAAAGATTGAAAAATAGGCTCATTAATTGGTCTGAAAAATCTACTAAAAAAGTACATTTTTTAGAAGCTTCAAATTTAAACTTCTTAAAAAGCTGCATTTTAATTGTCATAAAAGTTACATCTACTAAAAAAATACTTTTTTCATTTTACATTTAAACATTCATTAAGCCACTTTACTTCTTGAACAAAACAATATTTTTAGAATTTTGCTTGTTTTTATTTATATTTTAATTTTTGTGTTTGTTTTCAAATTAAGTTTAAAATTTTTATTTATTTGAGTTTTTTCTGTTTTTATTTTAGTTTCTTTCTATTTTCAAAATTTATGAACTCTTAAAAATATTTTTCATAAACTAATTCACTATCGATTAAATATATTAATTAATTAGTTATTGATAAGAATAAATTAAATTAAATTGATTCTTAAAAAATATCAGTAATTTAATCTAATTTAATATTTTTTAATTATGTAATATAATTAAATTAAAAATAAAAACTAAAATTAAACGAACAAATTACTAATCTAGCCCAAATTCGAGCATAATTTAAATTCTAATTAATTCGAGCATGACAACATTATAATCTAAGTGACAAGATTTCATGAAATAAACATAAAAAGAAATGATTATAAGGCATTAGGTTGGGCGATTTTGACTTATGAGTGTCATATACAGCTATGGGCCTGGGGTGGCTGTCCCGATTCCTAGTACCTGTTAATGGATAAATGGGATGGAAAGAGCACAGGGTGACACTGAGAATTAGAAACAAGAGATTTGATCCCAATAGCTATAGCCTATCCATGAATAGCCATTGGTTAGGTTCTAATTTCATTACATTAGAATGATGACTAAGGGATCAGATCTTATGTTCCAATTATAATGTTCCTATCATATTCTACTAAGTCATATCCATACATTTATGTAGACTCTACAGAAATACATGGATGAGATTTAATGAAATAAGGTTGAAACAGAGAATTTGATATATGACTAGGGACTAATCGAAATATTTTTTTAGATATCTTTAAAACAATTAACCAATGACAAGTTTTTTTATATACAATAAATTTAAAAAATAATAACATTTTAATCACGTATAAGCACAACAACATCCAGAACAAATTCTGTTGAAATGCGAGATCTGAAAATATCCAATAGTACAAATCCTTACTCTTAATTAATAGAAAGATTATTTTTAAATGAACCCACGTGAACTTTTGAATCACCTTTTTTTTAAATGAATCACTTTAAAAAGTGAGTTCAATTCAACCGAGCTAAACTTAAGTAATTGATATGTTTATCAATCTTTCTTCCATCATCAACTTTACGGATAAATAACCCATTAAATAAAGGCAAATTCCTAACATTGAAAAAAAATTAAGTTAATTTCTATTACTATCTATGATATTACATTATACTTTTAACAATTAGCACTCTAATGCTATGTTTGGTTAGATGTAAGGTTTTTAGTGAAATTGAATGGTTTACAATGGAATAAAATATAAATGGGCGTAATATTAGAAAATAGTTATTTGGGAGGGATGAAAGAGTTCATAATATAATACAATAAAATGTTATTTAAATGAATAGTTCATAATATAATATAATAAAATAGTGTTTAGATGAAGGGTTCATAATATAATATACTGTAAAGTTGTTTATCATTTTACATTCCATCATAAACTCCCAAAATCGGAAGTTTTTTATTTTTACTGTTTATGATGGAATGAGATGTAATATGAAATCCTACTCTTTCATCCCGTCTGATTCGATTCCATTATAGACCCTTCTTTCAAACGATGAAATAATATTATATTCCATTCCATTCTATTAGTAAACCCTCAACTAAACACAACCTAAATCTTAACATAATTAAGCTTTTTATAGTTTTTAATATATATATTTATATGACATCAATTTAACTTATGTGATATTACAACTAAGTAAATTAAATGTTGATGTAATTTTAAAAATAATTTCTTTAAGTATTGGCTAAATGTGTAATTTTAATCTTAATGTTTCACAATATTTCTAAATAAACTCTTAATTTTGTACCGTATTCAAGATACAATGAGTATTATTTTATTAATATTACGGTGTAAAATCAAAGTCAACGTACCCAATACACAAGACTCCTTGTTTTGTGAGAATTTGGAGAGAGACATAATATACGCAGCCTTTCTTTTATAAATTTAAGATAAAAATTGCACATTTAGCCCATGCTTAAAGAAATTATTTTTAAAATTAATAATAAACACTTATTTGGATATTGTGTTCAACTTTGAGGTATAAATCATATCTTTAATTCATTAAACAAAGACCAACTATGTAATATTATTTTTACAGACTATTTCCAATGCCCATTGCCCACCATTTGCAACCACAAAACTTTTTAAAAAGAAATTGTAATTTACCAAATAGCCCATGTCCTGACACCTTTCCCTTTTTATAGGCCCCATCTTTCCTGAAATTCCAGGCTCTCTTTTTCTCTCTATCTTTATTTATCTTCAAAACACACATTCTTGGAGACAAAAGTCTTCCTCTTCTTCTTTTCTTCTTCTTCTTTCTTCAGGTACAGAGTGAGGAGAGAGAGATAAGCGTCTTAATGGCTAAATACAGGTTTAAGTTCTCTGATATGGTGCCTAATGCTTGGTTTTCCAAGCTCAAGGACATGGCTGTTACTAGTAATAGTAGTACCAGTACTATCAGAAGCAGTAGAACCAGAAAACAGAAGACACCAGTAGCTGCAACTTCACAGGAATCCAAAGCAAAGCAACCCCACCATTCTTATCCCAGAAAATCTTATTACTACACCAGAGAGCTTGCTTCTATGGAACCAAAAGGTCAAAATGATTTATCACCCACAAACCCAAAATCCTCAGACACTGAACCACCAAGAAAATCATCCAAACACGGCACCAAAAAACGATCTTTAATGTCCCCAAACCTTGTTTCCTCCTCTGTTTCTTCAGGTTGTACCTGTCGGGACACTCTCTGGACTAAACCAGATTCTCCTCCTGACCGCTCTGCTTCTCTCTCTGATAGCTCCAATGATCAAGAATTCTGCTATGTATTCCCACCAGAATTCAGGTGTGACCATGTTCTTACAACTGACTCATCTATTGATAAAATGGTTTCGTTGTCAAGCTGCAACTTAGATTCTACTGCTGATAAGAAGGTTGATTTGTTTGAGAAAATATCCGATCTTGATCTCCCTCCAATCATAACCAAGCCTCTGAATTTGGATCACAAAACGAAAGACACCAAATGCAGAAGAAACCTACCAGCTAAATGCCAACTCCAAGAGAGTGCCGATGGGTCATTTTCTGTGAAGATAGTGAAAGAACAGAGAGTGACCCCTAAAGAACACAAACACATCGGGTCTGTGAGGAAAATTTCTGTGAATTCTCCAGGTGTTAGGCTCAGGGTCAATTCCCCGAAAGTTGCAGCAAGCAAAAGAGTTCAGGCACGAAGGAGTTATCGAAGAGGCTTGACAGATAGCTTGGCGATTGTGAAATCTTCATCAGACCCTCAAAAGGATTTCAGGGAGTCAATGGTTGAGATGATCCTGGAGAACAACATCCAAGCTTCAAAGGACTTGGAAGATCTTCTTGCGTGTTACCTCTCCTTGAATTCTGATGAATATCATGAACTCATCATCAAGGTGTTTAAGCAAATCTGGTTTGATCTTACCCAGGCATAGATATGAATTGTAGATTTATGAAATATAAATTCTGTTTCACTTTCTTAATTTCTTATCATATAATCTTAGTGTAAATATCATCATAATACAAAATGTTATTATCCAGTGTTGTTATTGTCAGAGAATTTTTGTACCTTTTATTTTAGTTTCAAATCATAAAAAAGGTAATAACAACAACAACACTCAGTATAAATGTTTCATTTCATAATAATTTAAAATTAAGTAACGATTTCGATTCAAATGTTATCCGATTAAGGAACAAATCATGGATCGTAATTATAATTACGATACTAAACTTACTTTACAGGCAATAACAAATAGTGGGTTGTTAATAAAAAGAAGAAAACATGGTTAAAGAGTTCAGCTTTTGTTCTGAAAGAAGATGCCCTTTAAGGCTGATATTGGCTCAAACTCTAGAAGTCGTACACACACCATCTCTAAGCCGTATATTCAGCTTTCGGTTTACACCCATTTCTTTGTAATTTAATTATTTAAAAAATTCAAATTTTAAAATTATTAAAAAATATTTAGACTCAAATTAATAATTTATTTTATTAAAAATAAGTTTATAAAAAATTATAAGTTATTAATCTTTTTTATAAATCCAAAATTAGTTAAACTACAAAAGAATACTAATGTTTAAAACAAGTCGTTGAAAGTCTTACTAATTGCGAGATATCAGGAAGTTTAGAAGTACGCAATCTTATTCTTAATTGATAGAGGGTTGTTTCCGATTAACAAAAAAATACTAAGATTTCAACCCGGAAAAAAAAAACTTAATAAATCAAAATTTCCAGAAGGGTGGATGCAAATTCAAAATTTTTCCAAAACTTGGTGTGAACCCAGAAAAGCTTGCCTAAAGTTGAGGTTGTCCGGTATGGTCTGATCGCGCAAAAAGCTAAAGTGAACTTTGCATGGGAGATTTCAAAAGCTGAGTTTCACTTTCAAACCTCCATGGAACCACACAATCTTACCCTTAATTCTTAACAAAAAAAAAATACTACACGATGAAGGGTTCTGATCTATGAGAAATAACAAGTGATTAGGGGAAAAAAAAATATTTGATTGATGCTTACTGTTGTCTCTTTCTGGGACAAAGAGTTTCATGCTTGTTTGATTCACATACCTAACAAAACCGACAAAACATGTACATGAAGTCTTTGTATACTACGAAGTCTAAATCTTGATGAACTCCCTAATTTTGCGGATTCAACTCTTAACCACTCGGATAAAACTTTGGTTTTTAATAACTACGATATTGACTTTTGCGCCTAACGATTGTTAATTTTTTCTCATAAGAATTAATCACTTGACGAAACAACAATAACACCCAATATAAATCTTATTGATGCGCAAGATCTAAGGACTTGACGAAACAAACAATTCAAAATGAAGTAAAAGGGTCGATCCAAGGCTTAACTTGTCTTCACTTTCGATCAACAATTTTTTTTAGAGGTTCGAAGAGTTTATTTCACCGATCAAATTTGTCATGAAATTTTAACGGACAAATTGGGTTAATTAGTTTTTTTGGTCTTAAGTGATGACTTATTTACGTAATTATAGATATTAAGTTAACTAAAAATTTACATGTTAATTTTAAAAATTAAAACTTTACCTAATTTTGTAATATTAGCTCAAACTTTTTAAAATAGTGTACAAATATTTTAACTTTTATTATTTTTTACAATAATAGCCTAATCTTAAGTTCTTTGTTAACGTAGATAACGACTATGTCAAACAACAACAATAACAACATTCAATAAAAATCTCGTTGAGATGTGAAATTTTGGGAGGTTTAATAGTATGTAACCGTATTTCTAACTAGTAAAAATGTTGTTTTCAAATGATTCACATGATTGAAGAAAAGACAATATCTAGATTAAAATAAAAATAAAAAACTAATAGATACAAATAATTGTAAAAATAAAAAATAAAAGTACTACTAATAATAGAAAATAATAAAGAGAAGAAGAATCATACTAACATTAATATTAATGACAATGCTAAAGATCCTAATAATAATAATAATAATAATACATATTTACCACATATGCTAACTACAATAGGCAAAAGTTAAAAGATACAGGAGAACTACTAGGATCTTCATCCTTTACCTGAATCTTAGCACGCCACAGTTTTCTATTGTACGTCGTAATCTTGTTAAGTTTTAACATTGTCATATCATTTTTTATTACTTCTCTCTAATTCTTCTTAGGTCTCCCTCCTTTTCTCTTAAATTTTCTAAAAACGATCTTTTTGCATTTCCTCACTGAAGTGTCTGGATAACGTTTATGTCAGATTCATATTTTTGTGTACATATAAATTTTATTATTTAATAAATTAAAAATATCAAAATTCTAAAATAATTATACGTTTTACTTAAATTTTATTTAAAGATATTTGATATTTTTAATTGATTAAATAATAAAATTTGTATTGACACAAATATAATATGCAATACTCACGTCGCAAAAATACTAACATGATATGACTCGCAACGTTTACACTAATAAAGAATTTATCATCAAACCATTTTTGTTAAAAATTAAAAGGTATGCTATTATAATACTATTTTAAAATTTTTGAGACAGTTTTATCTACCAAAAAAAATTTTTTTTGAGAGAGTGTTATAAAATTAAATAAAGTTTGTAATTTTTTATAATTAACAAAAATATAAAAAGCACTCATAGAAGGAATCAAATCTCCTATTTTGGCTAACTAATTCTTACCATATTCTATTAAATCTCGTCTACATGCTTATATAAAATTTACATAAATATGTGAACCAAATTAAGTAGGATAGGATTAGGGACCAGGGTACTTCAGCCCCTAAGGTACAGCTGTTTGTATTTTTCCTTTTCCTTGCAAGCTTCTTCTGATCTGATAGCTCTTGTAATAAAAATCAGCTCCCTGAGAGAGTACATCATATGATTGGACATGACACCAAACTGAAATTAAGAAATTTGTCTTTAATATGATGTTAAAATATAGGTTTAATGAAGTGACAAAACAGAAAGAACAACTGCTGATTTGATCTTTGAGGCATTGCCTGAAAAGCTCATTACTTCTAAATAATAATTGTTTAAATAAGTATTTTAGATAGAATCTGCTTGAGTGTATTTAATTAATAAAATTTCTTACTAAAATTAGTAATTTTGGTTATTTAGAAGTTAATTAATATATTTTAAAGTAAATAAGAGTTATCTATAAATAAATAATTAAAAAATAAAACAGATTTAGTTAATTTAACAGTGAAAATTTTGAACCATTCGACCTTCCAATTTAGTTTTTAACTTTTCGATTTGATTTACTCTAATAATTCTTATTGTTAAAAACAAATTAATTTATTAAGTAATTAGCTAATTTTTGTAAAATAATTAGTTTCTATAAATTAAAATAAATCAATTAATTTTTGTTTAGTATTTTTTAATTAAACTTCAAATTTTTCAGCTAATAAGGACATTATTTTTAATCATATTTTAAATTCTTCAAATTTTATTTAATTTTTAATCGATTTTATGACATTGTTATAAATTATAAAATATTGAAACTAATCATAGTTTTAATTAAAAAATTTGAAGAACTGAAAGATGCCTCACCAAGAAAAAGACAAGAATTTCAACTTACTAGGCGTTTTTATGTTACAAATTATATGAATCTATCGTCACTAACTTGTTCAACAATCAAGCCAATTCCTTGTTTGATTCGCCAAAACTTTCGGTAGGTTGGTCAGAATTTAACATTTATATTAACATAAATATATTGTTTAGGTAGTTGAAAAAGATTTGTCCGAAAGGGCAACTCATCTTGTCATGTTAGAAATTTCCTCAATCTGGGCCGCTCTACTAGGTGGTCGACCAAGATCAGACTGTAATTTAACCTCTCACAATTTGGTCGGGCTCAGGTGTGGGGGCAACTGAAGTGGCTGATTCCACCTTTTGGGACAAAAAATTTCCTCAAATAGATAAGCTGGCACAGGGTGATTGTGCCAATTTTCATGTGTCATCCTGTGCTCTTCTTCACCTATTAAATGATTTTGATCCCTAGATAAGCTCCTGTAAATTTGCATACAAATTTTTTTAATGATTTTGCAATTTCTAAAATTATTTTAGATAATTTGTTAAAAATATTTAATAATATTATAAATTACAAAAATGACAATTTATTATTTTTTATAAAATTATAAATAAAATTCAATGATTAAAAACTCAACTGATTCGCGCAGTGCAACTGTGAAAACCTTAAACCGTTCAACTTTTTAACTTTTCATTTTTATTTACTTTAATAACTCTTGTTTTTAAAAATCGATCAATTTATTAATTAATTGGTCAATTTTTTGTAAACTTTAAATTCTTTTAGGACAATTTCTTGTAATCATATTTTAAATTTTTTAATGTTATTTAATCTTTGGCTGATTTTATTATTAAGATCAACACAATAATTATAAAAGTTTGTGTAACAGTTAAACCTGTATAAGTTTTACTAAAATATTTTTATAGACAAAAGCTATTTTTCTTAAAATATTTCTAAAAATTAAGAAAAATCCAATTTTTTCTCTAAAATAATTGTTAAATATTAGGAGTTAGTTTGGCAATTTTGAGGACTGTGTCGGTTAGCTGTAAGAACTAAGAAGTCAATGAAAACACTTTACATGACATTGATTACCTTAATAAGGAGAAACAATATTAAAGTGGTGGTGGTGAGTGGCGGTGACAGCAACGGTGGTGATGATGACGGAGGAAGAAAAGTACCCGACGACCGACCGGCAAATATCCGGAGATTCTGGATTGACGTTAACCGAAAATTAGAATCAAGACGGTACCCCACAAATATTTGGTGTGAAGACTTTTGAGCATGACAGTGTAGGGTAGAGACTAGAGAGTGGCTTTTCACCTATCTATCACAGTTTCCAATTATTGTCTTATGACTATGTATGGAGCTGTTGCACGTGTGTGACCAGTTCCTTTTACCGTTTTCTTCAATGTCTCCACGTTCATTAGGTTTGACATTTGTGTATGGTGTGGTTCAAACTTGTTGGGTTAAGCTCGGTTTGATTGAAATTCTAAGTCGAACCAATTCAGGGTCGACCCGAACGATCGCTTACCCAAAACAACTTTGTTTTAGCGGTTTGTTAGTAGGAATGACAAGATTTGGATAGTTCGGTCCGACCCAATGATTCGGTCTTAAGTTAATGGCTGACTTTATTTGATTAGTTCTCAAGTTAAGCTCAGGTTACCTGGGTTGGCTTAGTTAAAAATTTAAAAGTTTCAATAAAAATGATGTTGCAGTTAAATTTTAAAAATAAAATATATATTAAATTGGATTTGACCCAAGCTCGATTAGGTCTATCCACTCAAACAAAATTTTCGACAACAACTAGCTTGAAGTTATTGGTTTAAGCTCGTTTTGATTGAATTTTAGGTTAAATTCAAGGTCAACCTAAACTATCGATCGCTCACTCAAAACAATTTTGTTTTGGCGATCTGTTGGTAGAAATAGCAAGACTTGTTTAATTTAACTAGACTGATTCAATCCAAAATTAATGACTAAGCTGAGTTAAATGGATTTTGAATTAAACTTAGAATATCAAATTTGGCCTAATTTAAATCTTAAAGTTTGTAATAAAAATAATGTCATCTTAATTTTTAAAAGTAAAAATATATATTTAATCGAATTAAATTAGGACTCGATTTGGCCATATTGAGATTTGAACCGCTCAAGCATGAACAAGTTGCAGGTTAAACCGAAACTCGACCCATTACCACTCGTATTTGTTAGGATTGGGTATGTTTTTGAGATCGAGCCGGGTTAGGATAGGTCATTGTCCATACATTCATATAGGGTTTGTCTTCATTGGTAAGCATGAGAATTTTTTTTAAAACAAGTTTAATTGGATCCCAAAACAACAGGTTTCTTTGATTATTTGTCTTGTTTGCACCTTCACTTTCATTCTCAAGGTCACTTCAAAGGCAATGACACGAGCATTCAATTGTAATTAGAGAATCGTAATACAAATGGGAAAGGAATCAGAGGGAAATGGTCGGAAAAAGAAATGCACGTGTGGAGACAAAAATTTTCTCTCGTTCCAAACACCAGACGACAAAGATTGAACGTAACAACAATTGTTGTTTCCTCTTCTTCTTCTTCAACAGAAAAAAGAAAATAGTAAATGCTAGTACAAAAGTATGTCAGTATAGTGATGTTAAGGTGGTTCCTGTACGTACAATGACAGAAACTATAGTTTTAGGTTTAGGGTTATAACCTATGTCCCTGAATTTCTTCCGACCAAACACATCCATGGCGGTTTGGCCACAGATTTTGCGCTGGTCCGAGTTGTCTTGTAAGAACAGTTCATCTGTATTTAGAGTATTAGACTCGACCAATAAGAAAGGACCTGAACCCACGACTATTTGCTGACATAAAATTAAAAAATGTTTTATTATCCTATCAAATCTACTGTTAAAGTTAACTAGTTTATGTCAGAGTAGTGTTTTAAAGACAATCGCCTTCAGGGCGTTTTGTACAAAAAGTGTAAAGACTTTATTTTCAATAATGAAAAAAGGCATATTTTATTAATTTGGTGCTCATTATTTATGAATTGATATTGATCTATAAGCAAATTAATAAAGTCTATGATCTATGATATAACATGAAGGAAATCATAATGTGATCATACTACTGAGATTCCTATCATGTGCAATTATGTCAGTATCTAAATTATCCCTAATCATAAAATTAATGAGATTGGACATTATTAATTCAGATAGACTAACACATGTCAAACTTCTTGATTTGATCAAACTGTGGATCTCAAAAACTGTAAACATGAGATTTTAGAGTTAAGATGTGGATGTTTACTAGAGGTAGTAAGTACATTGAATTACCTACTATGAGATTATCAGATGGATGTCCTATTCTAATGTTAGTGATAATCTTATCATAGCAATGATGCAAGTATCTTTAGACTTGACGTACTCAAGGATATCTTAGATACTGATTCTATGCTTTGACTCCATTCTTTATTGCTAATTTGCAGAGGTCGCTCGTAGAGTGAAGATTGGTACAGCTTGAGATATTCGAAGGTAATTGAGTAGTCAATAGAGGATTCATCACTTCTGTGATAGTAGAAGATGATACTCTCAACCTCTTGTTGGGGTCATTACTTAGAAACCTTTAGTCGGAGCACAAGTGCCATGAAGAATGTCTTCTTTGACATAAAGAGTAATGAGTCCCAAGAAGAGAAGTGATATTACTTGGGCTAGATTTGACATAGTCAGTCTAGTGAGAGTTGACACTTTGCCCATACTCATAACCAAGTGGAGTATAGCATGGTGAAATGACGAATTGCACATCAATTGTCTATGAGAGGTTTCGTGAGATGGTTCATGATGAGCACGGACTCGTTCGTCAAACCACTTATTTTTCAATCAATTGGGGGCTATGATGTACTGCTACACGCAGTTCATGACTTGATTGGATTAAGTGTTAATCCAAGTAGCCAATATAACTAGGAATTTAATGGGTCACACTCATAAGAGTGGTTCAGAGGATTCGTAAAATGGTTTTAGATAGGGATTTATTATATAGAGAATAATAGAACCAAATGGATCCCAATGAGATTAGGATATGTCTTGATGAAATCGCGACATCGATATTGCTGAAACAGGTCTCTAGTGTTTTTTCCACACCCAAGATTTGGTAGGATCGACCAGTGTGACTGGATTACCTCATCATATATATATATATATATATATATAGAAAAGATATGTGTGATTTGTTCCATTCCGAGTCTAAGATTCGGGTTTCGAAAGATGAATTGGAGAAGAAAGGAGGGGTTGTCATGGAAGAGTACAGAGGGTATCGTAATGCTAATGGAAGAATTTAGGATGCCCATTGGGCTTTGTTGATGGAAGGTTCAAAGGTTACTGGTGCTTTTGATTTCAATTATTTGGTTTGCTTTTGTACATTCTCTTTGTTGGACATTCATACACGAAATGAATGAGGGTGTTGGACATTCATGTGACGCTGTCTCTGCTACTTTTTGGGAGACTGAGGGTGTTGGAGCTCAGAGGATGTGATTTGTCCATGTCTGCAGCTAAAGGTTTGTTGGAGCTAAGGCATACCTTAGAGAAGATCATCTGTCCCTTGCCGTCTTCTCGCAGACTCTCTTCTTCGCACCCTCCTCCATCGTTGTTTGCTCTTCCCTTCCTTCCTCGAGTACGCTTTTCCTTTTTATTCAAATTGTCATTTAGTTTCAAATTGTCATTTATGGATAAGGAATCCACGAAGACAAAGAGCATCGCCATGTTGTTCGCGACGCGGCTACCCCTCCATTGCCAGGGTCGAATGAGCCTTCCCTCCACGCCACACCATGCCACAGCCAGCCTCGACGAAGGTAACATATATTTTTATTGTTTTGGTAAAGTATGCAAGGCATGAAGCAACAGCCCCAACCCCTAACTCACAATTTCCAGGTGCACGATTTTATCTTATGCCTCTTTATTTTGTCATACTAGTTTATTATCAGGTGTCTTTAGGCATTTCTGGTTAGTAAGCTGTTATTTTAGTTGTCTGCTTGTGCGTCTCTCGGATATTTGTGGTGGTTTTGGGTCTCAGTCCCAATTGTTCATTGCACTCTTCTTTGTTTTTTTACTGTTATGTACTGGTACTATCTAGTTGTCTAAGGGAGCATGAAGCTCGTGAGTAATGCCCGGCCTCGCTGTGGAACGAGCCAGAGTGGGTTCTGTTTATAGGTTTCTGTTTATAGCTTTTGTTAGATCTAACAAAGAAGGTTGTTAGGGACAGACAGGGTCTGGTACATTGCTTCGTTTTGGATGAATGTTTCGAAATAGAGTCTGGCATACCAACCGTTACCTTTGCCACCCGCCTTAAGCTGAATGACGATTGTACTATAGTAGGGCGCCAACTGATAAATTTGCGGTTAATCTTTTTTTTTCGGGAGAACTGTTGGTAGTCTGCTTTAAAACCTTCTGACTCTATTAATACAATACTTCTTTTTCTTAGTTTTATTTTTAACTTAACTCAACAACTTTTCATCAAAGCCTCCCTTCCTTCTCCTTATCTTTCATGCCTCTTCAGCCGGAGTTCCCTTCCCAAATTCGTGTTTGTCTCTGCGGTAGTTTCTGGCCTACACCTTTTTATTTACTTTTAATCTATTACTATTGTTTATATCTTTATTGCTATTATTTTTATTCTTATTCTTTATTTAGTTATTTCGATTAGTAATTAATTTATTTATCAAGTTATTGGATTAATCACATTTTCTTCATTATTATCAATTTTTTGAAAAATTAATTTTACCATTACTTGTATTTCATTTATTTTATGTTTTTAATGAATTGTTTATGTCATATGCATTATTCTTATATTGTCTCATTTGCATGTGAGTCCAATAGAAACAACCTTTCTATTATGTAGGGGTAAGGCTACGTATTATCAGACCTTCAAAGACTCCGCTTTATTGCGAGATTTTTGATTTGATGATGATAATAATGATATATAAGATATGTGCAATCTGAAAGATGAGAGAGACTTCTTTAAAGATGATGCATTTATTGTCCTTAAATAATAAAATACAAAAACACTAAAATATATAAACAAAATGTTAGAAAGGAAGGATGATGATATTGAGAAAAATGATTTTAACAAGTTTAGAAAACAAAATTTCTTATTCTCCTCATCTTTCTCATCTTCTTCCTTTGTATTCTCTTTTACGGTCTTGCTCTCCATAGAATAAAGAAGAGAGATAACACTATTGTTTTTGTTTTAGTCATTTTCGGACCAATGAGTTTGATTCGGTTAATTTTTTCGATCTCTGCGTAGATACCGTTAAAAACGGTCTATTTTGATTGTTGTGATTTGCGATAACCTCATGAGTAGAATGAAGGAGACTACACACAAAACACATAGATCCTGTATTTCAGAGAAGTCTCAAAACAAATTTTTGTTGTTTTCACAATGCATGTATCGCAATTTTTCTACAGTTCTTATCCTAAGTCATTAAATCTCACTTATATTTTTATATAAAGTCTATATAAATGTATATTTAAAAATAATTGGCTGAGAGTTGAAACTTGAAACACACAAAAAAACTGCACAGAAAATCTAATGCCTATTATCCCATCCAGTTAGGTGACATTGTACAAAATCTCTCGGTGGTTCACTCATTAGATCTCACGATTGTGTGTCAACTGTGACGTCTCAACTAACTAAACAGGGTCGTCCAAAAATTTCTGTTCAAACTTGCGTCTCAGTTGAAGCCTAATCGGGTTCAAGGCTCACATGCGGATTTCAAGCTACAGCTACTTGAACTTGGATAATTTAGGGGTAATATTTTAAAAATCGAAATAAAAGTTAAATTAATAAGATAAAAAATTTAAAAATTTTAAGTAATGTAAAATTGTCACAAAATTAATTATAGATTAAATAAAATTAAATAATTTAAAATATGATTGAAAAAGATTATCTTTACCATTTAAAGTTTAATTAAAAAAATATTAAATAAAAATTAATTGATTTATTTTTAGTTTAAAAAATTCATTAATTTTAAAAATTCTATTGATTAATTAATAAATTGATAAGTTTTTTAACACTAAAAGTTATTGAAAAATTAAAAATAAAACTGAAAAATTAATCGATTGAAGATTTTTACGAATAAACAAAAGAAACTAGTTAAATTTTTTAATCATTGCTTAAAGTTTGATAATGTGCAATCCAATATGGATTAAATTTTTTAATTTAAAATTTTAAAGAATATTTTATTCAAAATAATACCGTTTTATAAAATAATATCATTTTACTTGACGTATTTAAGTCTTGAAAATTAAATAGAATTAAAATAACCCAAAAATAAGAAAAAAGCTCGAGTCCTATCAGCTCGAGTAGATTCTATTTAACTTCTGGTCGAATTGAATCAGCTTAGGCCGAATTAAAATTTTCATCTCCGTAAATAAAGCTTTAAGATGGAAATAATTTAATAGACTTTGAGTATGACCAACTCTAAGCACATAAGGATTTGGAGCAATTCCAAAAAAACTTCAATTCCATTTATTAGACCAAAATTTAAAAATTTTCAACTTAAAGTAAAATTAAAATTATATATATTTATTAAATAAAAATAAAACCGCATATTATTAAATTTATAGTAAAAACTTAAAAGACCCAAGTTCCCAGGAACGCATGGGAGCTAGATGAGGACAAATGTGGTCGTATAGAGCAACCAATTCTAAGTCCAGTGATAAGGTTGTCCAGACAAGTTTTCCAGTTCGTTTCATTTATGTTACAGGCCTATATTAAGCTACCTAACTTGTCAAAAAGTAGACTATGTCCGTCAATGACGTTTCCAACTGTTGAAAAGAGTAATTAAAGAGGTCCGTACAGATCTCTTTAATTCGTTCTTATTGACAAGTATCCGGGCCTTTCTGTTGAATTTTTTAATTTGGGTAGAGTGTAGAGTTCATTAATAAAAATTAAATTTGAATTAATTATTTTCTAAATAATTAGAACTAGTTGTTTGAATAGTTGATCCTTACCACTTATAAATCCTTTAACATATTAAAAATTTTTATAAATTAAAAGAAATCAATTAATTCTTATTTAAAAATTTTATTTTTAATTAAACTTCAAATTCTTCTATCAGTAAGAACTCCTTTTAACCATATTTCAAATTCTTAAGTTTATTCAATCTTTAGTTAATTTTACGACAGTTTAATACTGATTAAACCTTCTAAACTTTAGCCTGGTTGAACTTCTTTTTCAATTTTTAAAACATTGTTAAATATACACTAGAATATCTTGGAACATTTTCACATAGACACTCGAATATCTTGGAACATTGTCACTAACATGCACAAGCTTTTTTTATTCGATTCAAAGACATCAATATATGCAAACCCTCACGAAAATCTCACTCTCTTAACCAAACACCTCACAAATCAAAGACAGACTATTTGAAACTTCATATCAACTTTGTATCCTTCAAGAAAGTATGGAAAGATACAGATTGTAAAATGAAAGAATGACCAAGGCAATCAGGAACTGATCTCTTATGGAGATTTTGGTATAATCCTGGTTGGGGAACTTGTCAAGACTAAAAGAGAAACACTTGAGCTCTACTGCAAAAATGGCTTCTCTCTCATGTAGGTTTTGTTCACAGATCATTTCCCCATAAACAGACCTGAAATCCCCCATGCTCCATCCCTAGTTTCATTAACATACACATAGACCAATCAAAATATGCTAATACGGTGACGTAACATAGCGCTCAGCCTTGATTTAACATAGTTAAATCTAATTCAAATTAATAATTTATTATAATCATCTTAAATTATTTACTTAATTCGAGTTTAATTTATTCATGTCTGATTTAAGAGATGAGTTAATTTTGTATATTAACCCGTAAAGAAAAGAAAAGAAGGGAAAAGAATGACCTCAATACGTTGTCCAATGGTGACAACAACTGTATCGGGGTCTGCTTCAAAGGAAAGAGGACCTCTTGCAGATTGAACAACAAACTTAGAATGTGTAGTAGGAAGGTGGAGGCAGAAAGCGTGATCGTCCAAACCACTGTCTATAGTAACATCATGTGTAATACCAGTATCCTCCTGGTCCTGATCATATCTGCACAAGCTAAGCACCGGCTCTTTTACATGCATTCTCTTATGCTCATGTGGCCTCTCCTTCTTAGTAATGTACTCATAAAATAATCTGCTCAAGAGGTTCGCGATTGAATCAAGTTTACTTGCAACCTGTTCCATCTTTTCACTGCAAATCAATACAAATCAATAAGCCAACACCATTAGATCAAAGAGACCCCTTCAACTAAAGACACCAAAAGAACTATTTTATAGATTGAATTGTTAATTTGGACTTGGCTGAACATGTATTCAGTGAATGATGATCTGTTTCAATGCTAGACTTAAACTTTTTGGGCTCATATTTGACATATTGTGGACTATTAACTTCTTTTGTTGCTTTTTTCATGTTCTTTAGGTTGGCAATGGGGTTGGACTGAGTTTGTATTCTAACCTGAACACTTGAATCTTGTGAATAGAATTGGTAACAAAGTCGGATCAGGTCGGTCCAATTCTTTTGACTTGAGAGCTATTAGAACTTACAAAATAACGTTATTTTGGTCCATTCCGGTCCAAACCGAAATACCAACTCTATTTATAAAATATGATTTCATTAGTTGAATTTAATCTACTTTAACCCAATTTACTATAATCAGACGTACTCAAAAGTTTTGGATATTATCAATTCTATTGATAGGAATCAGATGTTCGGATCATAATAGAGATCGGCCCGATCCTGTTGCCGACATCGGAGAACATGAAAAAAGCAACAAAATAAAAGCCCACAATGTATCAAATATGGGCCGAAAAGTTCAAGTCTAGCACAGTTTATCATTCATTGGGCATATGTTCAGTTAAGTCCAGGCCTGCAAAGCATACGGCACCGTTTGGATTAAGCAAAACGTGCAAAAACCAGCGGTATACCTAAAATCACGAAACGTTTCGTGGCCGAAACACTCGAGTTTAGCCTTGTTGGAGCGAACCCACGCGATACGCTGCTTCGAAACGCCACGTAAGCTCAGTTTCCCGCGAAATCCTGTGTCCATGTCCTCCAAAACCCGGAAAACCCGGTCCAACTCCAACCGCTCTGGCACCTCCGCGAAACGGCCGTTGCATCTGATCTTAAACACGCCGAGCTCTCTGGCGGATCTCAGAATCCGATCTACAGACTCGCCGTCGTCTAGTGACTCTAGCGACGGGAGAGCTACGTCGGCGGGAGGCTGATGGCGCGCGGAGAGGGGTTCCGGGAGTGTGAGGTCCGGGACGTTCAAGGAGCTGTTGAGAAAAACGGAGAATACGTCGTCGGCGGCCGAGCGTGATCCTTTTCCTGTGGGGATTGGCGATGGACACGGCGCTGATAGGTTGATTTCGCTGGGGAGGCGATCTAGAGACATTTTTGGTTGGAAAGTGAAAAAAGGAAGATCGATGCAGAGAAAGAAGACGAAAGGTGAAGTGTTTGTGGGAGTGGGACACTTGAACTTTGGCGTGGTTTGCACGTTCCGAGTTCGGTCGGAGACATCGCTTGCTGACACGTCAGATTGTGGTCCCACCATCTGATGACGTTGTCATTTATATTGGGCTCCGTTTTAGGCCCATTACATTTTAAGCCCACACGCTAAGGCTTAATACCTTCCTTAAGATAACCAAAAAATTATCATTAAGGATGATAAAAAAGGTTTAATTTGGCCTAATTTAAAGTCAACAAGCAAAGTTTAAGTTAATAAGATTTTAGATTAATTTTAGATTTGAGAAGGTCAATTCAACCTTACTTCAACGACCTAAATCACTTCAAAGAAAACATCGTTTTATCTTTAAATCAATCCAATTTTAGGACTGTCTAAACTTAACTAAACTTTGGTTAGGCTTGTATTGTAAAAATTGACTTGAATCGGATTAATCTGGATGTGGATGACTTAAAGATGTTTTCTCATAATTAAGACCCTCCTAAGATACCTCGTGAGAAATCAAAAAAAAAAATCGACTTAGATCGGGTTGGTTAGATGGCGTCTCTAAACATCATTACCATCCTTATTCAATAGTTGGATATAATAACTTAGAACATTTGCATACAAAGTCCCTTGCAACTTTTCTTATTCAAAAATCCAAACTCAAAACTATTAGAAGGGTTCATGTAGAGATATTGTACAAAAACAAACATTACAAAGTAAAGCTCCAAATTCACACATAACAAAGATGAAAAGCACAATAAGTATCAATGATCAAACATAATAAGAACACGTCACCATTTGAAATCTAACACTTCAATTTTCATCGTCGTCGTCATCACATGACATTTGGAAAACCAGATTCATGAAACCCAATGTTCTCAACAGCTCCAACGGTCTTGAACGGGCGTCTCTTATGGATCAAATCCATCAGTGATCTCTGCAACAATTGGCTTCTTATGTCCATGAATGACCCATTCCTGCTTAGCTTTCTTTGTACAGGTTTTGGTGTGCTCCCACATCTCCGGGACGACTCCTGCTCTTGTCCTTGTTTCTTACTCTGACAGAACCTGGTGGACCTGTGACAAATCTTAGCAGTGGAAAGAGTTGGATGTTCTTCTCCAGGACTTGTTTCATAATCTTCTTCATTGACTGAGCAGTAGTGTAAGGTTGAATAATTGTAAGAGTTCATAGAGCTTTCAGAACTTGTATCATCATTCATAAACAGCTCTCCTGTGTGCGAGAAGGATCAAAATAGGAAAATGTTAAGGAATGAAAAAAAAAAGGGAAAACAGTGAACTTGACAATACCTTGAAGCCAACCATCAATGGAAGTGATGTCTGGTCTTTCAGGAGGAAGGTGATAGTCATAGGAAGAGTTTAACCCCAAAAGAGAAGCTTGGGACGAAGACAGAGAAGAGTTTGAGTAGAGCGGATTTGGGGTCTTATTGTAGCTGAGGTCTTCATCTTCATAGCTGAAGCGTTGTTGTTGCTGATGAATTTGGCTGAAGCCCCAATCTTTCCAGGTTGGAATTAGAGATGAGATCTCTTCCTCTATCATCTCAGCAATCTCCACTGGTTCCCAGTCACTAATCTCCAATTCCTTCACCATCTCCATCGCAACATCAATAGCAGTATCGTTCAGGATATCGAAAGGAAAGTGTATGTTCCTTGTGTGACCTGAATCACGTAATAAGTACAGATCAACAACAAGGTGCTTTTCCTAATGTAGTAACTTACAGGCAAAGTAGCTAAAGACATCTTCAGGATTTACCCTTCTTGTCAGAGATTTGCAATTTGAGAAAAACTGTGTCATCTTCAGGATTCATAGTTCCCTTGATAGTCATATCTGTAGTCTTAGTTGATTCAGGGACAGTGTCTTCCAGTGTTTCATCAGGAATTTTACTTTGAATTGGTACCTTCAGAATAGGTAACAACTCTGCTTCATCAGATGCAAGGAAAGGGTGCATCAGAAGCTTTTTTGCTGATAACCTCTTTGCAACAGTCTCCAAACATTTCCCAACAAATTCCTGAGCTGCAGAATCTTCAATCCTGTAGAATGCTTCTGGCAACTTTCTCTGTAAAACCAACCAAGCAGACATGACAAGCACCTCAGGTTTTGATGGTGGAGATAAACAATACTACAGGTAGTCATAGTCTGCAACTAACCGAAGTCACTTTCTTATAAATTTGTGCAGGATTTGAGCATTCACTATATGGATACTCAGAAGTCAGCATCTCTAACACACACATTCCAAAGGAATAGATGTCTACCAATTCATCGTATTCCTCTTCGTAAAGTTCTGGTGCCATAAACTCAGGTGTGCCTACGCAAAATCATCCAGAAATAGAATATGGAACATATCAGAACTTATAGAAGTTTCATAATTACTTAAATGCAGACTGTGGAAGAAGGAGATATAAATGCAGACTATGGAAGAAGGAGATAGGGATTGCCTATGACGCTATGAGCATGTTGTGATCCTCTAAGAACAGCTGCTAAACCAAGATCACCAATACTGACTTGACCAAGATGGCCATTTATGAAGATATTATCACACTTGAGGTCTCTATGAATCACAGGAGGGTCGCGGCTGTGAAGATAGGCAAGACCCTGTAGGATTTGCCGTGCCCAATTCTTAACTGCTCGAATATCGATTCTCGGGTACTTCTGCCTGTATCTGAATCAGATATTGCATAACAGCTTAAGAAAACAGTTTGTGAGGATAAATATTTAAGAAATCAGATATTGCATAATAGCAAGGATTGTATCTCCATTACTGTCTCAGAGTGCCAGAGGTGAACATTTCAGTGATGAAGTTGAAGGTTCTTCGGTCAAGGTCGACCCAATATGTGTAGAATTTCATGATGGATTCATGATTGAGGCTCTTGAGCAGATGAACTTCTGAGTATAGCCTCTGCAGCTCCTCTGGTGAACGAAACATGTCGTTCAGCTTCACTTGATTCCATGCGACCTCCATTCCAAGAACCTCATCAAATGCCTTGTACACAGTCTTCATAGCTCCTTTTCCTAGAATTTCTCTGAACTGAATCCAAACAAACCATCGAGACAGACTCTTTTAGACCATGAAAATGAATCCATCAATCCATTAAATCATAAATGAACCAATCCAGTTAATGATCATCCAGATTAGAGAAACATTCTGTTAAAAACTATTTTGATTAGATGGGTTTTAGTTGTATTAATGAAGGTTAAGCACCAATACAAGATTTAGAAAGTCTTTAGCTTTCCTATGTTTAATTGCAAGATCAGGTGATTGGATCCTGAAATTTGAGAATTCTCAATTTGACTAGCATGAAGAAAGGAGACGTGATCACCTGTGCCAGTTTTGTTGTTCCAATTCATCTCATCCACACATTTATGTAGGTCTCTAATTCATCTTATCCACATATGTATGTAGGTCCCATATAAATGTGTAGAAGAAATGAATTAGAACATGGTTGAAACAGCAAAACTGACACAAGTGATTTCATTTGTGAAAAAAGCCTGTATTTATATGTTGGGATAATCAATACTAACATGCCTGATCTTTTACAATTTTTTCAATTTAGTGTATAAATTTTTAACTGCGTAATCAAACTTTTAAAACTTTAAAACATCAGTTCTGTTACCAATTTATTGATTTGACTAATAAAATCTTTGTTGTTTGTTATATGTATGAGTTCACTTGAAAAAATGTTCTCTATCCAGTCTAATCATAATCACTATTTTTTCAAGTAAGCGTTTAAATGTCACGGACAACAAAAACTTTTTTTGACCAAATTAACACATTACTAACAAAATTAACGTTTTGAACTAAATTGTTAAAATTAAAAAAAAATTAGTCACTTAATTGAAAAATCTAAAAATTTGAATACTAGATAAAAAAAATTTAAAAATTTGAACACTTTAAAATTGATTATCCTTTATACATTAGGTTGTAGAATTTAGAATAAAAATAAATTAGGTTACCTCTCAGTTTAAGTAAATCATTAAAAAATCCTAATTTTTAAGATTCTTAGAACAAATTTAAATTTAAAATTTTTAAAACTTTTTTTTTTACTTATGTTAAAAATAATAGCGAAATATACATAACATGAAGAACACACATCATCGATTAATTAAATGCTACTGATGAGGTGGCGATTCAATTAAGTTAACTAAGCCAATAAATTCGAGCTTGATCTAAAATTCAAAAATTCTCTATAAAAGCTTGATCCTAACTCGAAGTTTGAGTCAACTCAGGTGAGTTTGTTAACTTTGAGTCGAGCTAGGTTACACCCAAGTTGCGTTCAGTATACAAATACGGAACAAAGCAAAAATTTAGAGACAAATCAGAACAAAAATTGGGGGCAGTAATGTTTGGTTGCGATGGACAAAACAGATAAAACTGTCTCCGTCTCGAGGACAGAAATGTGTTTGGTTGCAATTGACAAAATATAAAAACAATGTCAATGACTAAAATACCCTTACAGTATAATATGATTAAAAATATGTAATTTATTGATTATTTTAAAACGAATGATTTGTATTAGTAAAAAAGTTAACAAATAATAATAATAACAATAGCAAAAAGAAATTAATTTCATATAATAATAATAAATAAATAAATAAAAATAATAATGATAGAAGATGAAGAGGAGGAAGAAATTTAATAATAATAAGGAATTTAATAATTACAATAATAATAAGAAAATTAATTATGAATAATAATGATAATAAAAATAA
>JANZLX010000005.1:1280779-1295797 GCA_025531955.1 Erythroxylum orinocense | reverse complement strand
TTATAATCAATTGAAATATAATTTATTCATTAATTAAAATACTATAATTAATTAATTATAATATTTAATTAATTAATATATTATAATTAATTTATTATATTATTTTTTACAAACCAGATAATGGTAATCATTCCTTCCTCTTAACCAACCATTATAATTATAACGATAATATCCATTCTCATTACTCACTATATTCATTCTCATTCCTATTACCATTCTCCCATACAAACTAACCGCCCCCTCACTTTTACTCACATCTAAAAGACAATTCACTCGCTTGATTGTGAATCTTTTTTTTTTTTTTGAAAATGGAGAAACCCCCGGCTGTTATTCTTTTGATACGCACCAAATAAACCTTCAAATCGACACAATAATTTGTAAATTACGTCATTCGGATATTTCATACTAAGCAAGCCCTGTGCGACAGGTTCAATCGAAAAAGAGTAAATAAGAAAATTTGAACACAGAATTTTTGGCGCCATACTCCTCCACTCCACCGATTAGATCACCCCTAAAGGCACTTGATTGTGAATCACTAACTCCTAAAGCATATGTACCAACAGTTTATTCACATTCAACAGATGATTAACTCGCCTGATTTTGAATCACCAATTTGTAAATAATTTATCAGTTTACTCACATCTTTCACGTCTAAAAGATTAGATTCTATTGTTAAAAAAAGTTGTATAATATAAAAAAGAATACCTTCAGTTTCATGATGCGTTCCAGCACATCAGTTGGGGCTAAAGGTTCCTTCTTTTGTCTGTGGCTCATTTTCGACTTGGCCTTTCCATTCTTCAATCGACTCTTTCTTTTCATCTACTCATCCTAATCACCAACGCTAAACCAACACAATAGTTTATATGATCAAACCAGCAAAAGGAAAGCCAACATAATCATAGATTTCCTCACAACAACAGAGTGGCAGTTTCCACTCTGTTGTTGTCTCAGTTGTTGAGGATAATCGACCTTAAAACACGCAGGGGTGAGACAACCGGTTTGATAATGAACATAATTTTCTTCTTTAATTTAACAAGGATAACATGGCTTCTTTGCTTTCTATCCTACAATTGTTGACAGAGACAGACAAAAACTTGGCCAAAATCATAAACTTCAGACCATCCTATACAGAACAGCTCTGGTGTTGGAAACAGCTATTGAAGACTTGACCAGGAAACTGTTAGCAGAATGTACAAAACTGCACCGGAAAACAGAACACATTCTAATGAATCCTATGCACAGAGCTTCCGAAAGGCTGTAAAGCCATACAGGTGGAAACATCTGGTTCAGGCTGGTTAGTTAGCGTTTACTCATGGGGTCTTTCAAGTTTCTTAATCGTACAAGGTGATCCCTTTCCGCTGGAGTCCGATAAAGGGGGGAAGTCATCTTCATCTTTCAATTGGTATGATTGTTCTGCAATCCTAGGTGTTCAAACCAAGAGAAAATAATCCAAATAAGAGGAGTCACATAATCGCACCATGGAAAAGTATTGGGGGTCGTACCTCTGTTGATCCCTAGCCAAACCAGGTTTTGGCTTCTGCAATGTAATTGTTTGGAGGCTTACCCTAGCGTTTTCAGTTGCTATAGACCCTCTGTTGGGAAGTTTACTACTTTCTAAGGAAGAAAATCCAAATGGTTGATGCCCAACTGATCCAAATTCGGATCCCCTCTCCGACTGATGCATTGAACCATTTGCATACGGCTTGGTCTCAGGGGAAACAGGAAGACGATGATTTGAAGTTCCAGATTTTCCAACACCTTGTTGGTTATGAAATTGCAAGTGTGAAGACTCGCGGCTGTTTCTTTCCAGTAAATTTGTTTCCTTGGGTGAAATATTCTTGGCATTGTTGCGAGGAGACTTTGGTGCCGGATTCCTTCCCCTCACAGCTGCTGGCCTATCCCTGTAGTAATTCTGCAAACACTCGAGCGTTGAAACAGTTTTAAGTTAGCAAGTCATGCCAACTAAACAACTGAACAATAAAACTGCAGCTGCAAAATATAAAGATATACAAAGGTGGCCCCATTAGTTGTTGCAAGTCTTCAACAAGAAACTTAAAAGTCCTTAGACTTCGAGTTTACCAAATTGGGAAAGTATGTCCCTGTTCCTCTTGGCTTCAGTATCTCTTCTACACCAAAGGATGCACCATGTAGCAATGGTGGACTAACCTGGTAGAACAATGGCCTTGGTAAAACACCATTGACATTCAACTCTGGGATCAAACTCCTAAATTGCGCAGACTGTCTTGTTACATCCAACAGCAAATTCTTGCTCTTGAACTGTGTAAGCGGGGTAGGAGACATTGAAGAAAGATGAGCATTGCAGCCATACTCATACCAGCACTGACCACAATGTAAATTATTTAAGTGACTCTCACAGTCTCCAGAGAGATCTACCAAGTGATTAAGGGCTTCAGAGCTTCCAGAAGTTCCAGATGCCTGAATATTGGACTGACCAGGACAAAGACCTTCGGAGGAACAAGAAGCAAGGTTGGAATGCAAAGGATGATAGATTGACTCAACAGGTGGTGCAACTTCACAGCTATTTATTAACTGGTTGTCATCAAGATCACAACATACTGCAGTGGCTATCTCCTTATGAGAACCTGGCAGAACCCCAGAAGGCACTCTCTTTGTTACAACATCAGATCTGCCTGACTGTTTCAGCTCTGAATTTTCATTTCTCACATCTCCATTTCCTTTGACTGAAGAAGAGAAATAGTGATGAGGCGCATGGAACACTCTACCAGGGGATAAAGTCTGAGCCAATGCTGGAGAAAAAGGTTTGAAAGCATCGTCCGAAATGGAAAGACTTTGAATCCTTGAAGTTGCAAGGTCTTTTGCATCGTCAGAAAGGCGCTTTTCAGAAATGGCAGGTCCATTTTGGGTACCAGCGGCAATTTTCCTGGAACCCAAATCCTTCCCCGATAAATTAATATTGTCACCGACATGCAAATGTTGTTCATCTTCTAATCTAGTTTCTCCAGCTATACCACTTGAATCAGTAGATTCTGATGATGTACGCTCTTCTTGACACAATTCCCTTCCTGAGAATGGCATCGTGGAACAAAACCTATATTGTCCGTCCATGGTAATGGGATCTTGAACATCAGGCCTCTGTCCACATCCATGCCTATCCAAAGTATTTGAGAAAAATTCAGAGACTTCATCAGTAACATTCTGGTCTGGACGAGAAAGGATGCGACCAAGCTTTCGAGCTCCATAAGTGAAAGCACTCCTTATTCGGTAGAAATTTCCTGAAACATGGTACTAAGTTATCATGAGTTATAATGGCTAAACTTGGCTGTTCAATAACTTGATGCTGTATCTCCCATGTTCATGGGCACAAACTAAAGAACTCCTCAACATTTTTTCACAATGAAGAATGGACCTACCTTTGCTCACACTTCGGCCGAGGTTGTTATTCTCTCTCAGGGGATCAACAATGTTAAGATGCTTTGGGTGGAATGTTCGTGAAAAATTCTCAAATCCTCTTCCGGGAACAGAGAACATCTCAACACACTCCTTGATAAAATCATTGCTGAGCAAAAGGTCATCACCATTCATAGATGTCTCAACTATAAAATGGATAAAACTTAATAAGATTCTCAATAAGAAACAAGCAAAGAAGTCCAACAGGATAAAATGCAAATTAACATTTACTCACCCACAACTTCTGGTAGTGAGGATATCCGAACTAGTCCATTTAAACTTATGCAGTAGTTGTCCCAGTCAAATTTGCTAAAATAATCCAGGAATTTATACAAAACCTATAAAGAACAGCATGACAAATGAGTAGAGTCAACACAGGCAAAACTGCAGGACATCAATGCAAGTTATGGCAGGACTCACGGCTAGAGGACCATTTAGTGACGAGTGAAAGAGGTTGAAAATGTAAAGAACCAATGTCTCCAGTGCATAAGTAGATATCAAGCCATGATGAGCACCAAGAATACGACTTTCATAATAGCACCAAGCTTTAATCAATATAATGCTGCGTTTGAAAAGATGATTTTTGCCGATTAAATGATCAACCTGCAAAAGATCAACAGTAATCAGTACAAGGAACATTTATTTCAAGCATAAAACAGTCTTCCATCCCAGAACATAGGCTCCGCAAAAGGCTGATTCCATTCTACACAGTTATGCTCCTTTTCAAACATTTAAAAGACCCCAAAAAGCCCGTACCCAAGGAGAAGTAGAATTCCTAAGCACATGCATGTGTGCTTACCTATTGTATGTGCATGTGGATTTGAGGGGGACAGGATGAAGAATTTCTACACTTAAAGAATTTGCATCAAATGCAGAAAGGGAGGAGGAGAAGGAAGAATCAGAAGATGTGACCAAAACAATAAGTATTTTGGTATCCATTTTCTATCAAATTTAACAATCTTTAAGTTTCCTTCTACTAGACTAGTTGAAAAAAAAAATCAAAGATAAAAGTCAGTGAGAAAGAGAATATATCAATCAGAAACAGGAAAACTTTGAAGCAAATGTTAGCCCTTCAATATGTTTCCTCCTCACTGAATGACTGGCATATATTATCTCAGGCAACATAAAACTCTCAACTTTGTTTTCAATAGTAATGCATACATGGCCAAAAATGTCTTAAAGAATAAAAAATGAAGTGCACAAAATTGGTGGAGCTTACAACACAAGTAATTAAGAATAATTAAGCATATGAGTATTTATGCCAACAATTAGTAAAAATCAAAATCTCAAATACATAGAATTCAGAAGAAAGGCCACCTGTTCGAGAAAGCATAACGTACAAAGTCCTCCTAACTGATTGAACGAGATATCTACTACAATGTTCTGAACTAGGCATTTTACAAGCTTAACCTGCATCAAGAGACAGATGTATAAACATCTGAAAGCCATTTTTCATACACAGTATTTACATCATCAGGAAAAATAACTAAGCTCAAAAGAAAATTAAATGTACTAGGCTTTCAAACAACATAAAAGAAGAGAAACGGAAAGAATTAAAAGGATAATAAAAGAAAACATAATATCATATTGGCACATCAGTGCATTTCAACAACTGAGCAACACTGTACACCAATGTGCATACAGCTCTATAATCTTATTTTCACTAAGAGTAAGGACAAGATGAAAAACCTCTGCCCTGATTAATTGAACATCCTTCACTACGAACTCAGCAGCCCTGTTGTGATCTTCACTTTCAAGAACAGAACACACGTCATGGGCCAGTGCCTCTTCAAGATTTATACCACCAAAGGCTGTCAAATCGATATCTCCATCAGGAAGATATGTTTTTAGTGGAACAGACCCAAATGGGAAAACCTGTATATGTTATAAGTTAGTAGAGGACATTATAGGAAAGAGAACATCTTTCCCTTTCAAGTTCCAAAGTAGTTGTACTAAGTAAAGTAGAAAAAACAAGATAGTAATCCATGAGATTCATTCAAAGAAACCAAGTTTAACTCAAATAAATATTAGAGAAACAAAAACAAAGTACCAACATAAAGTAGTCGTACCACAAGTACAGATAATACCTATAACAGACGATTGGTCAAGCCTAGTCCTCCTATATCACTAAACTCGCAAAGAACAACATTGTTTCACTGTACAGTGTAACAGCAATATTTACAAGTGATGCGAGGGCTTAGTTGTCTGATTGATAATAGTAAAGGAGGTGTCATGAGATGTCAACAATGTGGTAGCCATCTATTCATGAAAAGGCAAAAATATGCAGCAAAATATTGGCATATTTTGCATACTTACGACCTATAATTATGTGGCGGCCTCTGCTACTTGAAAGGAACATCAATAAATATATTTCACGTGGCAGTCATCTGCCGTCAGAAGGATATTCAATAAAGAACCACATGGCAAATCATGAGGCAATTTAAGCACGTGAGTAGGTTCCACGAATCGTCAAAAACACGGCCATCTCACTGACTAACTTTGTTGAATGCCAATCATATGGCAATCACCACTCAGAAGGATTTTCTATAAAGGACCAACCACATGCTAACAATCTGGTGCTTGGAAGGACCTATGAAGCAACAGGTCCACTCATGCAGGGGAGCTTTACCAACTACCAATTATTTGGTAATGATTAGCTCATTAAAGTAAGCGTCTAAAGTATATGGCTCCGTTAAGAGGAAGCAATTAAACCACGACAAATTTGCAACCATATGCTTATTGGCAATAGGTTATACACAATAATCAGCTGCCCATCAAGTGGAAGTTAAGCAAAAACCAACAAGCACGTGGCAATCGTCTAACCTTCCAAATCAGCTTCAATCTAGCAAGAATTAAGTGGCAATCATAAATTTAAAACAATAGCGCTTCTAACCATAGCATGGGATAATCATCACCATACAAGGAAATGCATTGTCATGAAATTCAGCGAGTCATGATATAGTCCTAAAAAGGTTAATGGCATTAAACAGTATCATGATCAGATAAGATTCACAGGGCTCATTTATGTTCTACCAAACCCCTAAAAGAGAACCATACTCTCATCCATGGGTACAGCAATCATCGGCTTTAACAATCTCACAAGGTTAACTTCAACACTAGTGTTGGCAACGGCACGGAAAGTAGCAGTTCATTACCACAACAAACTAGAAGACTAAGCAAATTCATGAACAAACGAACAAATTCAGATGAACAAAACTCACTTATCTTCTAAATTTCACTTTCAAAAGCAAGTGACGTTAACACCGAGGGAAAAAAACTTTAAAAGAAATGAATTTTAGTTGACAATCACTAGCTGAAACAGTAAGCTCCAATTGGCTCCATGGCCAAAATGAGGTATAGAGAAACTTAAAAGACAGAAATCGAAAACATGTTTGAAACGAAGATGCATGCAATCACCTCGCAACCAACCGAATTCCTAATTATCCTCTGCACATAATCGATAACCGCTTTCCTTCTCTCTTCGGAGACGACAGTTGGTTGAATCTTTGCAATGATCCCTTCCGTCACAGCCTCTGCTCTTTTCCAGTACTCCGTTTGATTCGAAGATGGTAACGGCACCGGTGACGAAGATGACGGCCTTTCCTCCACGACGACGAAGTTTGGCTCAGGCGACCAAGCTCGAAGATCGCCCATTTAAAGTGTATTCACCGAACAAACCAAACCGAAAGAGCACAAAAAAAAAAAGGAAAACAAACACAAACCGAAAATCTTCAAACACAGCTAAACACTCCACCGGCGTGAGGCTAACGCCGACGAAGAGAACATAAAGCGAAGGTCTTGAACAGAATCGGAAACTTGAAGCTTTTGATCGATCGGAAAATTGAGAAATAAATAAAGAGAATATGAAGTTTTGGGAACCCAGGGAGGCTTGGTTTGGTAAGTAGGAACAAGACGCGGCAAAACGACAGGGTAATTGAAAGAAAACGACAGGTGGAATCTCCAAACTCCAAAGGTCTCTCTCTTTTCTCTTCCTTTTTCTCTTTTTTTAAGGTTAATTTATATATTTTTTATTAAATAATTTTTCTACCGTTGTAACTGAACTACTAAAAATTAATGTAACAATTAATTTTTTATTTTTATAAATAAATCATTGATTATAATGACTTTTTAATAATAATAATAATAAATGAATAGGATTTAATGCTTTTATGCTTTCAAAGCATTAAATAATTTCTATGATATTTAATTAAATACTTATCCACATGCAATTAATGAGGCTTTGAAGATTAAGAATTCACTTTCTCATGGATATAATTGTATTAAAGGCAAACCCGGTTTGGCAAATAGCTGATTGTTAGCTGATAGCTGATTCTATCAATTGATTTGACTAGCTGATTGTATTAACTATTTGTTAAAGATGTTTGGTAAAATTAATTGTTTAGCATTAGTTGTTTGTGTGTAAAATGACTTATAATGATGTAGCTTTAAAAAAATTATAATGACATCAATATTATATATTTTAGTATTTTGTTCAATATTTGTATAAGAATTTAAATTTTAGATATTTAATTCTACAAAAATTTAATTCATAACTTTAATAAAAACATAGAACATTTATTATTATTATTATTATTATTATTATTATTATTATTATTATTATGACGATGATGTTATAATTGATTCAATTAATTAAACTATTAAGTTTTTATATTTAATATGATTTGTTTTAATATTATTTATATTATAAATAAATTATCATATCAAATTTTTTAAAATCAAAATAAAGCAACATTAAAGAATTAGACTACTTAATATCAACGTTGATGGCATATCCTAATCACCACAACCACATTTATTGTCTATAAAATAGAAATGAATTGACTTTCTAGTACATTGTGGCTACCCCCCCAGTAGTCATGGCCCCATTAATAACGGGCATTATGGTAATTGCATACAGCTATTTCAGTTGTTTCCTTCAAAACGCTCCTACATTAGAGATTTTTATAAAACAGCTGGTTGGGTTAAAACAGCCAACTCAACTAGTTATTTATTAAACAAATTTGTCAATTTTTTCTTAAAGTTAATAAGTTAAAGTAGGTTAACCAATTAAAAAAGAGTTGATCAGCTCTTCACCAAATAAGGCCTATAAGTTAATTGACATCATTATCTATAGTATCGTGTTACATTTTAATGTTTTTAAAATTAATTTTAGTAATACCTTGATATATTTTAGATGTCTATATTATATTAGTCATAAACTCAATATATCTCATGTCGCATTCAAATAGTTTGGACCTGTCAAATATTAACGTTATCTTAAAAATAATTTCTTAAAACATTAGATAAAGGTATTATTTTTACCTTAATGTTTCATAAAAAGTCTAAATAAGTCCTTGTCATTATTTTTATTAACATTTTCAATATGTTTTTATTTTCTATTACTAAAAATTTATATTTGTTAAAATCAAATAGACTTAACAATGTGCTGCATTAAGGGATGACATAAACCTAGGTCAAAGTTTGGTTGGGTGCTAGCCAATACTTATCCGCCGAATCCTCGTCACGATCGATTGATTAGGTGAAACGATTCTGTAAAGTGTATTTTTTCATATAAAAGCATTCTTATAGTACTCATACTGTGCTAGCCAGGCGTACTGCATTAGTAGAATTGCTCTACACTCTATAAATAGAGGCTCGATAAGTTATTGAATTTTGTTTCGATCCTGTTTGAATTGTCCAAAATGACTTTATTTTAAATTTAATTTTTAAAATGACATTGTTTTATTCTTAAATTTCTTAAAAAATTGACCTTATTCGAGTTATTTAAAATAATGTCATTTTTTAATTTTTTTTCAAAATGTCATCGATTTTTAAAATTTTTTAAACCTAAAAACTCAAATGTTGTAATTTTAAAAGATTAAACTAAAACAATATCATTTTAAAGAATTCAACTAAAACTTGATTAATTTAAACTTAACCAATTAACTTTAAATAGGATTGGATCGAACTTTCCACTTCTAATAATTATATTATTTTAGAGATAATCAATTTTAAATTGTTCAACCTTTTAAAATATTTTTAATACAATACTAAAACTTTTAAAAATGTTAATTAAGTGGCCAAATTTTAAAAACCTTAATAATTCAATTCAAAACATTATTTTTTGGTAACTAATAGATAATTATTTACGTGATATTCAATAGATATATCACATCATTAAAAATAACATTTTTAACTGAATTATTAAGGTATTAAAATGTTGATTACTCAACTGAAAATTTAAAAAGTTTGGGTGCCAAAATGAAAAAAAATTAAAAAGTTATACACTTGTAAATATATTATATCAATATTTAATAATTAGGAATATAGATAGAGAAACACTTGGATCTTTCTACTTAAAAAAAAGTGATGACAAGTTTGGGCCGGGTATGGATCAAGCCCCAAGAGAAGAAGACCCAAAAATGCCTATCTAAGGTCTGGTACAAGAAGAAGAAGGGATTTGTAATGTCGACATTGAGTTGGTCGTCGATGGTGAAGGACATGGATGAAAGGAAAATTGGAGCTTCCGCTTCTTCTTCACTGTTATTGCTAGTTTTACTGTCACTGACATCCATTTCCGTAGCTTATAGACCGGGTGACATCGTCCCCATGAGCAAGATGGGTCAATACCATTCTGTTTGTACTCGCTCCTAATTTATTGTATGAATGTATAGACTCTGTATGTGTGATTAAGGCAGAGGATTGATGTGTTTGGTTTTGCATTTTCAGTCGAGAACTTTGTGGCAAGATGTAATCGGTAAACATTGCCCAGTATTTGCTGTTAATCGAGAGGTTGGGGTTTTTTTTTTTTCATTTTGTTTCTGTTATTTTTTGCCCCTTTTTTTTGGTGTGTGATTTTTTTCTTTGTAGGCGTTGATTCCTATTGCGAAGCCAACAGGTTACACAGGAGCTGACCCGTACAAAATGTAAGCACTTGTTCTTCTTTAGAAATTATGTTAAAATGTTAATTGTGTGATGTGTGATTAGGTTCAGTTCTTGTTGGATCAATCATGCTAGTGAACTGGTATGTTGGGACAAATGGTTTTAGGGAATCAATTTGCAATTCCTCTTCTTGATGCCCCGGTATTGCTTTTGAGAGAAAATTGGGAAACAAAGTATCTTTGTCTTGATAAATGATTTCTTTTCCAAGTGCTTGCTATTCTCGTTTTATGTTACAACAATCCCATGGTTATTGGCATATTGCTTCCTCAAGTTTCATGGTTCAACTTTGGCAAAGTTCCAGTTTTTTTTCAATATCAGTTGGTGGTTCAGGAAGTTGTGTTTATTTGGAAGCTCTTCATTTTTTACCACTCCTTTAAGTTTTAGAGCAGTCCATGCTCACAAAGATTGTTTTGTTTGCAGATCTTTTCAAGTTGGGAGAGAAAAGTTTCTAATTCCTTGGCTTTTTGTGATAAATCGTAAGAGTTCTGAGGTTCCAATGATTGATGTGCATTTGGTAAGATGTTGTTTCACTTACGCGGCATTTCTTTTCTCGTGTCTTCTTAAGGCACATTATTGCTTATCCGGTGAAGGATTTCATATAAGTGTGAATTAGTCCTTCATGTTCCTGGATTTCTCATATTAGTAGTTTATGTGGTCAGCTATGACTAATTGAGATGGTTATTGTTTTTATATGATGCAGAGGTACTCAGGGAATGATCTACTTGGTGTCACTGCCAAAGTTCTAGATATGCCTCACCGTTGTATGCAATGCTAGTTTTCTATTATTTTGTCTTTCTGTTTCTATATTTCAACTCGTCCTTGAATGTGCCCTGTTCTTGTAGTGATTTTCAAATTCACTGTTGTCTATGGTGATGCCCCTAATCAGTAGGGATGGTAATGGGTGGCCCATAGGCTTAGATTCAAGTTTTTCAATGGGCTAACCCGTGGGTCATGCCTAGGCCTAGGCCCAGGCTGGCTAGAGTCTTAACTATTCTAAGCAAAACGCCATTGTTTTGCTTAGAAGAGTTGGGCCTCCGGTAAGCCTGGGCCTGGACAGCTCTAGACATTGTTTTGTTTAGAAAAGTTACGCTTTTAATTTTAAAAAAATTAGCAGGGCTAGCCCATGGGCCAGCCCATTTCCATCCCTAGTAATCAACCCTAGACAGTTGTTTGTATGTGTTGTGCTATTAGAGCCTATATTTAGTATGGATCTTTATATTTCCATAAATGGTTCACGATCGTGTTTTGCCTGAACAGATGTCGAAATCCATCCCAATATTCGCCAACAGTTCTGGGATGCTCAGCATTGGCCTAAACATATTCTTGTGAGATACACATGGTTAGAATCTCTCATTTTGGAATCCAAACATCTGAAATTATCTTTTGGTTTCTGAGATTTGCAAGAAATGTTCCGTAGGTTTTGAGTATTTGGTTTAATTACCTTCACTTTGTATGATTTTAAGGAAAAGAATCCCCATTTTGTTGCTCCATGGTGATGCATGGGGAATGAACCATTTAACTTTTCATGGGTGGATGGGCAGCATACTTTTATATGAACAGAATATTAAAGCTGAAAACTGAAATGTAATGGGTATAAGATGATTATATCAGGTTCATGCCTTCTCCTCATTTCTAGACTGATACCCATGCTGTATAGACCTTCCTTTGCATTTTGTGCTGCTATGAATAACCTGCCAACAATATGGCTTGGATGCATACACTACTTTTCAACAATTACCAAAAAAATGAGAATCCGGCTTCTATATATAGGCACGGTTTCTAGTTGCATACACTATTTTTTAGTCTGATAGTCTAGTTGAATGACCTTAAATTTGATCACACCCAAACTGGAGGCAAATTAACTATTTTGGGCATTGAGTTGTCATTTTTACATAAATAATACCTTAATGGCTGACATGTTTGGTATAGGAAAGTGGTTAGGAGCTTACAGTCAGAAATAACTTTGGGTTTTTTTTTCTGTTTTTTTGTGCGTATGACAGGGAGGAACAATCAGAGATAGATGTTACTTCTGGATTTTACGTGTTGTTTGGATCAGGTAAATCATCTGTGCTCAAGCCAAGGCAGAGGTTTATTGTAATGACAGCCTGTTGTTTGTACAAATAAATTCTGTTTGAAAAAGGAAATGTGCCACTTAGATGATCTGCTCATATGTTTGTGTCTAAACAGGGTTGTTGATGTCTCTTATTCTCTCAATATATGTCTTACAGTCTTCACGAGACAAAATAGCAAGGTATCGTTCTTTGACCCGGTAATTTGGAAGTATTATGATTCATTGTACAAATAACGAAAAGAATTCCAAGCCACTCAATATGTCCTTTATCTAAGATTAGAACTTTCCAACTCTTTCTAGGTTTGTGAGGGAAACTGTTGTAGAAAGCAGCATTCCTGCTGGAGAAGTGGCAAAGGTTGAGTGAGGGAGATGACTATTCAGTGCGTATTCTTGCAAGTACAGGTTGTTTTCCTGTAAGGTTTCGCTCAACCAGTACCCATATGAAATCTGAATCTTGAATAGAAAAATACTCCAACAGAGTGAAATCAAAACCTTAACTCCTCCATTGTACGAACTGATGATTGTAACAACTAATCTTCTAGCATGTTTCAGTTTGATCATAGTTAGAAACATGACATATTTTTCAACGGAATGTTTTTTTTTAATCATTTTTCATAAGAAATACAACCTCCAAACTCCGAGATCTTATTTTCCATCAAAATCTTCCCCTTGTTGAAACGATGATATCTGCGAGTCTTGGACCAATGAAGTGGCATTATACATCTTTATCCGAGTTATACAGGGTTCTGAACTGCTGATACAAACATGGCACCAGCCAATTTCTACACAAGTAATGGGTCCAAGTAGGTACTCTCTCTGCTTAATTTTTTTATAAAGCCCATGTGAAAGTGAGGCCAATTAAAACATAAAGGAAAGTGAGATCGAACCATTAGTCGAAAACTAGTTTATTGGCCTGTTTACTTTACAATTCTTAATTTTTTCTTTAAACAAAAAACAATAGAAGCTTTACAATATTATATGAGATGCAAGCTAGTGAACAACTATAACATGATTATGCCTTTATGTACCCTTTTTTCTTCAAATTTTGGTCCCTGTTTTCACGGATGAGGTAACATATACTATTCATCATCAACCAGAAAAAGTGAAAATGATCCAATTGAGCTCATCAACACATGTTCCAATCTGTAAATTTTGTTTGCAAGTGGACTATTAGACAAATTTGTATATAAGAGACTGCCATAGCTATATCTACTAGCCATGAGAGGAAGCCATATAGGACAAAATTCGATAGTCTTGTTATTAAATGATACAAAACTAAGACTGTTAACAATGCTAGAGTAACTGTTCTTGTTACCCAAATTTTGACAAGTACAGGTGTTGTTGTGGCAATTTAAGGCAGAAGAACTTAGAAAAAAATGTTATTATGTGCCCCTATAATCCATTTTCTTTTTGAAACCGAAAATTGATAACCCACTACAGAGATTCATTCATGGGACTACTCCATTATTCAATGCTTAGACATAAATACCATCACAATGATACATTTAACGAGACAAAAGTATTCACAGACATATATGATATGATCATCCAGTGCAAAAACTATTGAGTCCAAGCATATACGAATACGAAATTTTCCTTCAAAAACCCGCAACCTAATTTCCCCCAGAAATCCAATCCACAGAATACGAAATTAACACAAACCTGTTGGAGGTGCCGAAGACAAGGTGTTGTTGTTCTTCTTGGTGAGAGGGTGGTTCCGTTGAGGAATGGCTGCGTGAAGAGTAGTGAGATGAAAATTGAATGGCTGCATTGAAGAGAAGTGATATTGGGACCCGATCTCGAAACCGGACCTCAACCGAAAACGAAACGAAAACGAAGAACAAAAGCGAACAAAACGAAACGAATCATAAGGATTTCAAAATCAAACGAAAGTGACAAACAAAGCGAAGGTATCGAATCACAACGAATCGAATGCGATTTTTTTTAAAGGAAGCACATCAGAACAAACGAAAGCAAATTGGATTCCGACATCCGGAAACGAATAAGTAAGAAAGCTTATCGCGTTGGAAACCTTAGACTACTCTCATAACAATACGAAACCGGTATAATTTTTTTTCTTTCTTTCTTTCCTTTAAAACCAAAACCAATGTCCCATTTGAAATTCATCAATTCCAATTCCTCAAACCATTAAATTCCTCAAATACAAATCATCACCATCAATTCCTTCAAACCATTTAGCATTTCAAATATTCAGCTCAATCATCACAATTCATCAGACCTCCTGTCCGGAATCCAAACACAAACAATCCCATTCGTAATCATGTACAATGTCTATATCCAAAAACCATAATTCACTATTCCTACACAATTCCATATTTCATATCCATAATTCATTCTAAATCCAAATTAACCATATTCATATCCAATCACAACTTATATCCCAATTTATCATTCAGTTCCATACACAAAACTATAATTCATATACATCATGAAATAATACTTACAAAATATTAATGGCATTCCAAGCCATAATACAACACCAATATCAAAATCCAAATTACACAAAAATACAAAACATGTTAAAGTCCTTCACTTTCGTTCACCCGATCTTCTTC
>JANZLX010000005.1:1256763-1280679 GCA_025531955.1 Erythroxylum orinocense | reverse complement strand
GGCTAGGGGGATCCAGGATAGACCCTGGGCTGGATACGAGGGATGAATGAACCGATCGGCCCAAGGCCCGACAGGGCCGACCCAACCACTATGATTTCCTTCTTTTTCATAAAATGGGTTGCAGCCCAACGTTGCTCTGTATTTCGACATTACCAATTGAGTTCAAATTTTATAAAATTAGATTACAATCTTTGCAAACATTAATTGCTTTTTGTACTAATTGTATTTTGAAGTATATATTTAAAAGCTACCCATGCATTTTTTTGTTTATCAATTTTAAATATGAAAAATAATTGCATTCTTTGGCTTTATTTTACACTTTTATACTTAAGGTTTAGCATATTAGTACTCAAATTTGTACAATTGATGTTTTTAATCATACAAGGGTTCCTCACCAAGTTCATAAAATTTTGTTTCCTATACCAAATTACCCCTTTTAATCAACTCGTACAATTTAAGTAACTAATAGAGAAGTTTATAATCAACTATGTGAATATGAAGAATGATTAGGATTAGTATGCATCTAAATTTTGTTTAATAAGTCATTTGAGATACATAGATATATAATATTGATATATTAAGAAGGACACCTTAGTTTGTGTCTTCTGTGTCCTAATTACATGCAACATGTAACTGATATGCAAAAGTGGAAAGCACCTCAAATTCACAATAAAAAGCATAAGGTAGAAATAACATAGTTCCGTTGAAGTCTTTAACTTTTTACTAATTGCATGTGCATGCAATTATGCTATAAATGACAACAAGGTTACAGTGCACTTTCCATTGTGTACAATGTGCAATTCTTATATAAGACAATTCCTTGTGCTTTAATTACTTAATCTTCGACTTCTCAGCTTGTAATTTTGACACACTAGCCTAAAACTTTTATAAATCGATGCCCAAGTTCTTAATAACCGGTCTTGAAGGGCTTGACAGACTTGAGATCACCAACGACCCCAGCAATAGATCCAGCAGCAGCAGCTATAGTAATAATGAGACAAGCACCGCTTAAGATTTGAAGGCAAAGCCATCTTGTGCTCCATTTTGGTATCTGTTTCTGTGCAATGTACATCTGAACTGGGAAATAAACTGTTAATGGCCAAAATCCCAGAGCCCCTAGGAGTCCAACAATGTCATTGAAGAATGGAAGTAGCATTGAGATCACAGTTGTAGTGATCACAAAAGCTGTCCTCCAAACCAGTCTGAACAGGTTAAGCTTGTAGGATCCAACTTTGATTTCTCTGGTGATGAACTCACTGTCTGGAAATCTTCTGGCTGCCTCTTTTTCAATGAAGGCAAAGAGTGGTTGGCAGAAGACTTGGTATGCACCAACAAGGTGAATTACTATAGCAACATTGGCAATGTCAAGTAGCCAATATGGATTGTAGAAGCCAAAACCTGTCAAGAGGTTTCCAGGTGACTTGTCTCCTAAAGCTGCATAGCCAAAGCAGCCACATGACATATAGAATAGGGTTGTGACAGTAACACTTATCAGGCTTGCTTTCTTCATCGTCTTTGATTCTGCTGGAGGAGACCTTATTGTGTCCTGAAGTACAATAACCCATGCAGGGTGCTTTAGTTATGATTCTCAAGATAAATCTAACTGGTTTTTGCACGTTTCCAGTTGTATATACCTGAATTTCAATAAGGATGATGGAATATGAATAGGCAAATGCAATGTCTCCAAGTGCCTGGAAGCTTCTCCATAACTTTTGTGTTTGCGTCACTGTTCCAATGCTTATACCTGTCAAACTTCCCATGACTTTCCCATTTTCTGCTACTTTAGCTATGCCAAGTCCAAGACCAATCGTTGAGTAGGTAAAAGACATGACTGCGGCAACAATGGACAGCCACCATAGCTGATCGAAGTCAGGAATCTGAGAGAAAATTATTTCCGCGATGCCAAACGCAATCATGTAAGGATTGGCATTCATATGGCAGGCATTCATAAACAAGAAAGAAATGACAGTGTAAGCTTTAGTTAACCAAAATCTGAACATGATTTCTCAACCACGACTTACCGAGATTGGCTCGAACAGCATCCATGTAAGTGTAGTTCCTCTTGCCAGTGACAGGATCACCGGAACGGTAACAAGAAGCTAGCAGACGAAGATGAAGATGAGCAGATGTGGGAAAAGAGGAGGTGCGAAAGATGAGAAAGAGTTGAAAGAAGCAGTTGGAAGAAGACGACGTGCGACCTCACTAACGTGTGTAGGTTTCGGACAGCACAGGGTCACCTTCGTCTTTTCCCATTCTTGTCCGTTGGACAATTGTCGTCGTACCTCACTTTGGGATTGGACAGATTTTTCTGTCTTTGTCCACTGAAGACTGGACAGAAATTCATGAAGACACCAACCAAACAGCGTTAAGGACAGCACGATAATGTCCTTGTCCACTGTCTTCACTCCTGAAGACAGTAACCAAACGTAGGGTAAGTGTTGGCAGTTAGACACGAAAGGACAAAAAATGGACAGCCACTTAATATAACTTCTATCGGTTATATTTATTTTCATATAAAAGGAGAATTTAAGGAGTAGAAAGACACATGTTCATTACAATAAAAGAGAAACTCTCTCATTCTCTCACTTAAAAAAAACTATCAAAGATTAGAATTTGGGATGTGGATTAACGGTAACTCTAATAACCAACCATAAGATGTAGATTATCATATAGCAAATTGTTTAATCGCTTCCACCTTAAAGTCAGTTTTTTTATATATAAATCTACATGGATATTAGAGCCAAGTTTTATTGACATCATATTTCAAATATAGATTTGTTTGTTTTTGTTTTTGTTTTATGTGCGTATCATATAAAAACGAAAACAACAATGATACCTTATGCTTTGTTCCCTTGTTTGTTTTGTTATATAATCTTTTTCGTGAAAGAAGAGATCATATGAACTAAAAAATATTAGAGTGGGCTTCTTTTTTCGAGTTTTGTGCGTGATGATAAAAGTGTCTTTAACATGCGAAAGAAGAGATAAAAGTGGCAAATAATATAAAATGGCCCCTATGTTATAGTTGACTATTCAAATTGGCCCTTATATTTTTAATTCGATCAATCTAGCCCCTGTGATTTGTAATTTCATTCAATATTTCCATTTGAAATTTTTGGGACAAAGTTACCCCTCATTATCTGTATCATACGAATTAGTAATGTGTTTATTAGCAATGAATTATTACTGTATACTGCTTAAAAGCTTAAAGACAAAAACCTACTTTTTAACATCTGATGTCCGACGGCTCCCTCATCTCGCCGGCGACGTGTCGAACCACCGCCGTATCTGACGTCCCTTCTTTACAGCCTTGAGTGAGTGAAACCACCGTAGTATCTGACGTCCCACATCTCGCCGGCGACGCGTTGAATGCCAAAAACCCTAAAATCCCGTTGAACCCACGGTAAACCCATGGGAAAATAACAAGAAATAAAGCATTGAGTGAAGGTTGGTGGTGAGTGAAACCGAATATTCATAGAAATTCATCAATCTCGTCAGCGCTATTGGATTTAAAAAGGTAAGCTTCACTCATCTTCAAGATTTACCTTACCTTTTGGAAATGGAGACTGCCATAGCTATATCTACTAGCCATGAGAGGAAGCCATATAGGTTTTCTCGATAGTCTTGTTCTTCGATGATACAAAACTAAGACTGTTAAGTCAATGCTAGAGTAACTGTTCTTGTTGCCCAAATTTTGAGACGTACAGGTATTGTTGTGGCGATTCAGGGCAGAAGAACTTAGAAAAAGAAAATGTGTGCCTCTTTATAAACCTTTTTTTTTTGAAACGTAAAAGTGATAACCCACTTACTAATCACAGGTTTTGAGGTGGGGTTAGGACATAAAATTCGTATCTTAATTAGCATGCAAGTGGCAAAGAGGAGTTTGGTTGGTCCCCACTACAGAGATTCATTCATGGGACAACTCCATTATTCAATGCTTAGACATAAATACCATTGTGGGCATTTATATATATATATATAGTCTTGAGTAGGATATGATCATCTAGTGCAAAAAATGCCTAAGTCCTAGCATATATATGCGTTTGTATAGATGTGTACTTGTATTGATTCTAGCATGTGATGACCATAGTTGTTATAAAAGGTATCAAGTAGCTCTAATGGAGGCTTGGAATTTTCAAGCTGATGCTGTTAGTTTTTGTTATCTTATTAGCATTATAGATTATCCCTTGAGAAGAAGAAATGGATATCCCATCAGAAGATTCCAACCTCTTAACTATTCAATATACATTGCTACTTACCATTTAAAAACCCTAGCAGATATGAACATCATTTTGCATTATTTTCAAGTTGTAGTAGTGATTTGAAGTCAGGAACCAAGCAAATTGCAGAAACAAAGGGGTCATCATAAGCATATAAGAAGCTAGTTTTTTTTAATTATTATTTTGGGTAAGATTTAACAAGTTGGTTGTACTGTTTTAGTAATGTCAGTCACACTGCATATGCTAAAACATTGGTTGGTCCAATACCGCATCTTTTCGTACAAATTTAAGTGCAGGGGTGTTTAAGTTTTTTTCGATCCATCTCTCATTTTCTTTGCTGGTCCCCTGATTCAAGTCGGTGATGCACGCATGCATAACCTAAAGTAAAATTCATATTCATCCCTCACTAGCAAGCCGCTTCTCTCTCTCTCTTTTGTTAATCCATCAAAAGTTATGCAGACCCAGAAAGGATATTAGTACTGAACATAGAAAGGATACAAAGATTAAAGAATTATCTGTGTGATTAATGGAGCCTGCAGGAGCAGGAGGTGGTGATACGGTTGTTTCTGTCAACTTTTGATGCAGGAACTGTGTGCTTCTGTGTACCCACTTGCCCACTCTGGTTATCTGTTCATCTGTTTTTTTTTTCCCTCAAATTCAGTGTTTCATAGGACTTCCAGTGAGCACTGTGGACCTTTTTTTTCTTTTTTTTAATGGCACGATTCCAATGTTAAGTATGGGTAATCCCTATACTTAAGCTTGATTATGGTTTTTTTAATCAAAATTCTTCTTTAGAACGCATGTGTATTAGGGTTTGAATCTCAACACATTTTCCCCCTTTAAAATGTTTTATGTAACTTGTTTATGTAAATTATCATTGCGAATTATCGATTATCAAAACTATTACAATATGACTTTTTAATTATAAATAATAATTAAATTTGATTTCACCATTTTTAAATCTTGATTTATGTCTCAATAATATCATAAAGGAACAAATCGTAAAATTTAAAATACATTAATTAAAATTAAAAAAAATCAACGAAATCCCGATATATCTAACTTTACTATCACTTACACTCCCAAACTAACATTTTAAGATATTGGTATCTTATGATAATGCATCGGAAATAACCTCTTTATTATTATTGTTTTTTATAACTCAGGTTTTCGGCTTTGCCTGATTATCTTGAAGCTTATGAGCCATCCACTCAGACTCATAGATAGGCAAATTCGGGTTTAAACTTAGACAGAAAGGTACCTGCTCTTGAAAGAGGAGCTACAAGCAAGGGGATTACATCACCGTAAATAAAGGCTGCTCCTTCCAAGGCTTGAACCCACAACCTTCATACAATCTTCTCCCCCTTTCTACCGCTAGGCTACCCCGTGAAGGACAAAATAGCTTTTTTATTAGTTAAGTATAAAGTAGTGTACTACTGAGTTTCTTAGTACCTTACATCATAGTTTTAAAAATTGGATTGGACTGGCCGGTTCAACCAATGACCGGTCGGTTATCTAGTCCAGTTCACTCTTAAAAATCGGTTCTCAATTGAACCAGTGAGAACCGATCAAAACTGATCAATTGATCGGTCGAATTGATTTAGTTCGACCGGTCCGACTACTGGTTCAATAAATTTTTTATTTTTTAATATTATTTGGTATATTTTTATTTTTTTACATTATCAATATTATATATAATTAAATATAATTATTGCATAATCGGTTCGATCAATAATTAAACCAGTCAAACTAATAACCAATAAAATCTCTGGTTCAATATTCGGTTCGAGTTTCAAAATAATGACTTACATATCGAAGCTTTTATTAGGTGGTTGTTGGTGGTATCTTGTGATAAAGTAGAGACCAGACACCTTTCCGACCAAACTTAAAACAAGGGTTTGTTGTTAAGACTCGCTTTCACTTACCTAATTAACCTTTTTCTTTTGAGAATCCATGTATGTGAGTTCCAATAACAGTTTGCTTATAATGATGAGATAAGGTTGAACATGTCTCCCTCGTAAGACCTGAGGCTGTGTTAGTCTTGGAAAGTTCATAGTTTAGCTTAACAATCAGGTGGTGGTATGAACTAGTGTTTTAAAAACTAGACCGAATCGGCCGATCGGACCGAAAAATCGGTGAGCCGGAGCATGAAACGGTCCGGTTTAACTCGTATTTTTTGTGAGTGATTGACCCATTCATTTTGCGGTCGGATCGGTAAAAACTGTTGAACCGGTGAAAGAAAGAACCAGCCAGTCTATTTAAAATGCCTTGATTTTGATGATTTTAACTTGAATGAATATTATGATTAGTGATTTTTTTTTATTTTTTTGATGAAATACGACTAGTGAGCTTTGTTATATTATTTTGTGTTGTGTTTGGCAAAAAAAATTTTTAAAAAATATATTTTGAAGTTTAAACGTTTAAGTTTACGATTAGACAAATAAATAATTAAATAATATGTTTAAAAATTATCCTATATATATATATAATATATATAATAAAAATTTATATATTTATTAATCACCGGTTCAACCACGGTTGAATTCCGGTTAAACCATTAATCCTTGAATCAGTTGCTTCTCCGGTTCAATCACCGGTCCGATTTTTAAAACATTGGTATGAACAAAAGGAGACATAACCATCACCAACCATCATTTGTATGCTTTGCCTCAACACATATTATTGGACTGTTATTAACCAATAGAAACACAGCAAACCCTTCTTTTAATTATCATCATCATTTGCTTATAATGTTAGAATAATCCATCATGACAAGCTAGCCATTTCTTGGATTCACAGATACCATTTTTTCCCGTGCATAATTGAATGCTTTCCCTAAAGTAATATACTATATACTATAATTCGAAACGATTGGTGTATTGATAAGCAAGTTGCATCTCAGAATTCGAAAATTCTTTTTGTCAGGTAGAGTTTCAAATGTTTTTCTGTTGTTTCGAAAGAATTCATACTGGTTGGGTCAGATACGTCGGGCCCAAGTCTAATCTTACAGGCCGATCGATCGGTCTCACCCCATAAATTGATTTGGGCTTAATCCACACATTCACAGCCCGTCAGCATGAGGAAACCTCCCATGCCCGAACGTAAGAGACGCAAATACCTAAAATCTAGCATAAAACCCTATATAAGGTACCATATTCTCTAAACAGAGGTATGCCGTCAAAAACCTAGCTTCTTCTCTGCATTCTAGGAACCCTACCTCTACCAAATCACTAACTTGAGCGTCGGAGGGGCCAATCGGGATCTCACTCCCGACGTGCCTTCTTTGTTTTGCAGGTATTTTCTACGTAAAGATCAACACAGGAGGTTGTCAACCAATGGATCCAAACGGCAACACACCGTTCGGCCAGAATCCGACTGAACCACATACTATGACAAAAAGTTCAAAATAAATCGAACATATTAAAGTAATATTCAACTTAGTCTCTTTTGATAAGCACGACATAAAAGTTTGGACTAAATTTATATTTAACGAGTTAAGTTAGTTTAGTTTAAACATAATAGATTTACTTTTGAGTATTAAGGTTTGATTAGATTTAACTTTAGATTAAAGCTCGACTAATTAAAAAAATCAGGTTAAACTAATCCGAAAATAATAAGACAAAATTTGTTTGATTCGGTTCGAATTCGACCATTTCTTACGTAAATTTACTTAGTGATTAGCAATCAAGGCATTTTCTTATTTTTATTTATATTAAAAAGGACTAATTGGTCAATCACATGACTTGAACTTATAAAAGAAGGTAAGTATACTACAAATAAAGTACACACCACCCATGATTTCATGTCACTAGATAATGCTTCAAGCAAGACAAAGAAAGCAGACAAGTGTGTGAAACACTGAAATATATATATATATTGCCACTTTTGCTTAGTGAGTCAATCGAATCCCGAAGTTTATACAATGATGTAAAAAGAAGTGTTGTACTTAGAACAACGTCTAAGGCCAACAACCAAAGTGGATTTGAGTCTTAAACCTCTTTAGATACTTGAATAGCCAACTATATGGAAAGACAAAAAAATGTGAGTTTAAATTTTCTGTCTAATATTATGATGTTTTATTGTGTCCAATAAATTTCACTTATTTATTTATATGAGCCTTGCATGGAGCCCGTAAAATAAACGATTGAGATTCCATAAAACAGAGCAATATTGAACTGAGGATTTAGAATCAAGAAATGCTTGTATATATACATACATACATATATATATATATATATAACCTGACCAATTTAACTAGTTTAACAATGAAAACTTTGAATCGACCAATTTTTAGATTTGATTATCAACTTTTCGGTTTGATTTAGTTTTATAATTTTTGTTGTTATTAAAAATCAATCAGTTTATTAAATAATTCATAAACTAATCAGTTTTTATAAACTAAAATAAATAGGTTAATTATTAAACTTTAAATTTTGATTGGAAAGTTTTTTTCTTTAATTATTTTATAAATTTTGTAATTTTACTCATTTTTATATGATTTTATGATAATCTAATACAAATTGAGTTGTTTTAAATTTAAACTCCTTCTCTTACCAATTTAACTTCCAATCTAGTTTTCAAAATATTGAATATATATATATAATAGTGTTGAAGTTATTTCAAAAGAAAGAGAATAAAACAAAAAATAAAGCGTCTTGCAAAATACGAGAAGGGTCAATTTCGAATTATCAAATTATAAATTGTATAACGAACCGTTATTTAATTTAAATTTAAATGTGTCTCTTGATTATATACAATTTAAATTTAAATTTGTCTTTTGATTAAGTTATTGTTAACTTATTAAATAATTATTTAATGTTATATCTATATATGTTTGTGTTGAGGGTGGATGATTATGGATGCATCGTTACACAAGCGGATGATCAAAGGTGCATTCCCACTCAATGTTTTACTAAATTATTGCTTTGTTCTTCTTGGAGGCACTCATGGTAAAACGAGGCACAAGTTCCAAGGTTTAGAAATTATCATTTTTGTTAACTATATTAAAGTACAAATTCTAATTACAAAACTCTAAATTGTTATATTCAATGTTTAAAAAATTAAATTGATTCAGTTAATTTAACGGTAAATACGTTGAATTGGTTAACTTTTCGATTCAGTTTTTCACTTTTCGGTTTAATTTAGTTTAATAATCTTTGTTGTTAAAAATATATCAGTTTATTAATTAATCGATCATTTTTTAATTAAATTTTTTATAGGTAAGGATAGTTTTCTTCAACCATTCAAATTCTTTAATTTTATTTAATTTATAACCAATTTTATGACGGTTTAATATCGATTGAATCTTTTAAATATTAAATCTCGTATATATTATTCGAGCAAATTATATAACATTATCTTATAATATTATCACATTTAATTAAATTGCTCTTCTTTGTCACTTACCAAGCTAATTAATCTTGGTTTAGAACTTAACCACGTTGATTAAGTAATGTGGGGACCTATTTAACATTAGCTAGCTTCTTGAGATTCCTAATGAGCAATCTCTTTGTGCTCCCTAAAAGCTTCAAGAAGTTTTATTTGTTGATCGTCATATTCTTAACCTATCGGTTAAGTCAGGTTGTGTCTACGGTGTTGTTACTTTTAAAAAATTAGAATTTTCAAAACAAGTCTACGGTTTGTAGATATTAATATGAAACATTATCATTAGATTTTGTTCATATTATCTCGTCTTTCGAGATCAAAATAATGTTTCATAGAGACATTTGGGATGTTCAATTATCATCTTTATTATACTAATTAAATCAAATTTGATCTTATTGAAGCAATAATTTTATATGCTAGCTAAGGTAGACTCAAAACAATCGATTAACCTATATCCCAAGGTCTAATGTAACATAGCATGTAATTTTATAAAGACTATGTTATATATTTCATTAAGAAGTATTGATGGTTGGAACCACAAAAATCATAATTTTTGCAACACTTGCAAATAGTTATATATAATCAATAATTAAAAAACTCATTTGTTTCGACTGGTTCAATTGTAAAAATATTAAACCGTCTAACTTTTCAGTTCAATTTTTAAATTTCCTGTTCAATTTACTTTAATAAGTAATAACTATAACAGCAACACCTAGTGGTAGTCCCACTAATATAATCAATAATTAAAAAACTCATTTGTTTCGACTGGTCCAATCGTAGAAATGTTAAATCGTCCAACTTTTTGGTTTAATTTTCAAATTTTTTGTTCGATTTACTTTAATAACTACAGCAACAACACCTAGTGATAGTTCCACTAAAATACGGGATCTGGAAAGATCCAATAATACGCAATTTTACTTTAATAACTTTTGTTGTTAAAAACCTATTAATTAATTGATCAATTGTCTCAATTAATAATTTATTATAAACTAAAATTAATTAATTAATTTTCATGTTACAATTATTTTAATTAAACTTCAAATTATTCTATAAATAAGGACATCCTCTTTCAATCATATTTCAAATTCTTAAATTTTATTCAATTTTTAACCAGTTTTATGGCGATCTAATACCGACTGATCCTTTTAAACTTTAAATCTCTTGTCTTTTAACTTTCGGTTCGATTTTTAAAACATTGTACGCAATTGCAAATTGTCGTAAATGGATTATCTTATAATATTATTGTATGTATTAAAAGAATAAGGATTACATATTTTATTGTGAAATTGTATACATCTTCAAACTCATACAAGACAAAGAAAAAATTAAACCCTCCAATATGAATTAAATAAAGATATGACGTGAGTTGATAATAAAAAAAGATTTAAGATCACATGGTGTCGTGCACAAAAGATCAAAAGTAAGTAAAGCATTAATTAGTATATCTTAATTATACTGGGGAGAATCATTAAACCCCATTAGTTGAGGTTAATTTGATGTTAATAGCTAGCTTAGAACTAAATGATTATGTCTGGATTTATTAAACAACACACAAAAGGGTTTAAAGTAATTGATGCTTAATTAATTAGTGGAGCAATGTGAAGAACCTACCTGCCCTAACCAAGTTGAATAATCTCTGCGATGTAGCTGATTTTTCATCTTATATACATATAATATTAATGATAAATCTCGTAATCGCTTTTTTTAAGACGGGTATTAAGCAAACTGTCAAATATGCGAGTTACCCGTTCATAATTAAGCAATGTTTTAAAAACTAAACCAGATGTTAAACTGATAAGACAAGAAATTTAAAATTTAAAAAGTTTAACTAATATTAAACGGTCTTAAACTAGCTACAGATTAAATAAAATTAAAGAGGTTGAAATATGATTGAAATAAATTGTTCTTACCAATCGAATAATTTGAAGTTTAATTAAAAAAGATAATATTAAATAAAAATTAATTGATTTATTTTGGTTTATAAAAATTTATTAATTAACAAAAATTAACTGATTAATTAATAAATTAATCATTTTGTAACAACAAGAGTTATTAAAGTAAATCGAATCGAAAAGTTAAAAATCAAGCTAGGAAGATAAATGGTTCAAAATTTTTATAGTTAAACCGATCAAACTAGTTAGATTTTTTAATTATTGGAATCAAGTGATAAATTCGATTAAGTGATATATAGTAGATGCATTAGATTGCATAGGAAGTTCAGGTCATTGATTCTATAGTAGTCATACTCAATACATTGAAAAAAACTATCAAGAATAATTCAAAAAGTTACTAGTTAGATATATGAATTATAGGTCTAGTCAAATCCAAACCTATAATACTTGAGTCTGAGCCCAAAATCTTTTAAAGCATTAGTTCGATCGAATTCGAACGTTCAAACTTGAGTTTGAGTTTGATTAAATTGAGTTTAGTTTGTTGATTTTGAATCGGTCAATCTCGTGCTAAACTGATTTATCATGATTTTTCAAATTGAAATTTTTTTCAAATTCAAATTCGAGTAAACCCTAATATTTAAATTTGAGCTTGAATTTGAGTAAATCAAGTTTGCCCTACTGACTTTGAACTTGGCTAAAACTGACCAAGCTTGACATTTATTACCATCCTTAATTATAATTTACATGTCTAGAGTTGGCAATTTTGGCCCTTCTAACCCTAAATCAGTGAGCTCCATATGTAGGCTTTAAGCCAAGTTTAGACTTGAGGAGGATGATTAAATCCTACTCGAACACAAGACCGGTTAAGATAAAATGACATTATTTTATTCAATGGTGGAAATACCAATAGTCAATATTGACATCATTTTGATTCTAAGATTTACTGAATTTCATGTTATCTAAATCTAATTAAGTTGCACTTAAGTTATTAGGTCCAAATCCAACTGAAGAATGAATCGACAAAATCAACATCTTTTATTTCAAGACCGATCAAATTTCAAACCAGCTTAACCTAATCAAATAAGATTCAAATTATTCAATCCAATCCAGACGAAGTTTCAGGTCGAACCCAAATCCTCTACTATCAATCCTAGACATACCATAAACTAATTCAAGCAGCAAACATACTCAACAAAGTGTAATGCATAGCCATCTATTCAAGAACTCCATTAAATACCAACAAGTTCTTACTTTTTTCCTTTTTTTTCCCATTTCCTCTTCCACCAGTATTGCTATCTTTCTATATCATATCAATCAAACTCATAAACGCCTCATGAGTTGGGAATTTGGTGTTAGTTTAGGACACAAAAGAGCATTGCTTCCTCCTTAAACATCAAAAGGAAGATGAGTGTGTGTTTGGTGGGATCATTTGACTAATTAAACACTATTTCAACCCTTCTTTTTAATCACTTTCTAACACAAAAGGTGCATCAAATGCTGCAAATTGATTCCTAAAGCCACTTTTTTTAATCCTTTTTTTTTTGTTTCTCATCCTCATAAAGTTCTAAACTTCATGAATAATTAAATCTTAGTACCTCTTTACTTTAACTTAGGTATTTATATAGTCATTTGCTTGCCAATAGGCCGAGAAGTTTTACTTACCAGCCAAGAGGGGACCAACCTAACATAACAACACTTCGCTTTTTTACGGTATATATATATTATTGCTTAAGTCATCTATTACGACATGCTATTTTGGACTCTTGTTGATCTTTGTACATTAAGAAACACTAGGTACCTTATAGATTAGTGTACATTTCAATGGCGGACGATCAACTTGATAAAAATCTATTACGTGACAACCATAATCCTAATTTAGCTCAAATTATACTCAATCTAGTTTAGTGATATCCAATTGAAACATATTATTATGTTGTTCATTTTTTAATTTATATAAGGCTGCGTACTATAAACCTTTCCCAAATCTTGCTTCAATGTTGAATTTCGGACTGGGTGATGATAATGATTTTGTTTTGTTTCATAATTTTTATGAAGAATAAATGAAAATGAAGAGTGCAATACGAGGACTTCCTAAGATATCATATATTCTGGCACATAATTTAGTTGTACCGAATTGTTAATTTTTAAAAGATTCAACATTTATAGTTTTGACTTGAAACTTTGTGCATGTGTTGAGAATAATTTAATGTACTTTTGATAAAATTTAGAAAAATTATTTAATAGTGAAACTATTTTTTTCAAAATTTTTAAATACTTGAAGGTATGAAAAATTATAAAAATTAGAAAAGTAAGTCCAAGTATGAATCTTTATAAGATGCCTAAAAAAATATTATAGATGCGAGAATAGGTTCTTAATTTCTGCAAGAACACCTTTGTCGATGGTCACAATGATAGTGCCCAGAAAAGACAAACGCCGACTAGCCAAAGAGGAGTTGACGACAAAGAAACCGGTGAAAGAAAAAACGCTTGAGAAAACGCAGGGGAGAGAAAAAACAAAGAAGAAGGCGTAGGGGAAGGGGAGTTTTCGGGTGGGTTAAATGTAAACGAAAACAACATTGTTTAGTGTTAAATCAAACAATGTTGTTTTCGCTTTATTTAAAACGCTAAAGTCAAAGCAAACGACGACGTTTACTTTGAAAATTTACTGACAGAAGATCCGCTAAGAATTCCCGCATTCTTTATCAATAAGAAAATTCTACTCTCACTAAAGTCTGTCGGAAATTATGCAAGAAATTAGCATACATATAATAAATGGATAAAAAGGCATGACATTCAAGATAATTTATCCTTAATTGTAAGCAGTATCTATCATTAATATGCCAAATCTCATGTTTCATATAATTATGATACAAAATCTAGCAAGCTGAGTATTAAAAAGTTTGAACTAGTTGACATTCAATTATATCCCAAAACAAGGAGATCTGTCAGGCAACACAGCAACTAAGATTTTGGCATTGTTCACCAAAGATAAGAAGCAAAAAGAAAAGAGCAAGCTTCCTTAAAATCATCAATTACATAATTAAACTCTTCATAATTTTTAAATACTATAATTTATTAAGTCCTAAATATTTAAGGTCCGAAACGATCATTTGAATTGAACTCCTCACTCGAATTTGAATCATTAATTCTTTAAATAAGTAACTCGTCACGTCAAATCTATCTTATAATTCTCTTATTAACAAGTATTTTCTCGAAAGTTCGAGTTATTTGATAAACCCTCGTAATTATTAAATATTTAAATTAATTAAGTGTTGAAAGTTTAAGGTTTCAAACCCTCACTTGAATCAAACTTATCACTCGAGTTTCAATCATTGGCTCATCAAATAATTTATCCGAAACGCACCTCAAATCACTCTTGTTACCCTATTGTCAACGAGTATGTTCTCGAGCGAAGACTAAAGAGTTCTAGTTATTTGATTAAGCACAAAATGAGGTGGAAATAGCACTTGGTCACATTAAACCTTCAAAGTACAAGTATATATAATTCAAGCCATAGGGAAAGTGTAGGTCTATCGTCTATGATCTCTTTCTAGTTCCAATTTATGTATTCGTGTCCCAATGCATCATTTTCTCTGCACTTCCCATCTTCTCTGCAAAGTTAGTATAGTTCCAATGCTCCTATCCGAGAAGCCATAACCATCACCACCTCCCAATACTGTGACAGTATCCTTCGAAATCCCACGTTCTGGCTTTTGTGAATATTAAGGTTTTGTCTCCTTAGCTGTTGGAAAACAACCATAACTTCTTCTTCTCTACTTGTTTACAGAGAGCTACATCATGTAACTACTGAACAAAACCAACCCAGTTTCTGTTCTCTTTTTTTGTTCTGTACTTTACTTGGCATTGCAGTTGTCCAATCTCGAACACCTGTCGAGAAAGACTGAGTTCAAAGGTCTGGTCTGCTTTCTTTTACGCAGTCATTTGTCTCCTACTTAAAAAACATGTGCCCTGCGAGTGATACTGGTCAGTCTCAAGGGAATACAAATGACGATGACTTGATATCGGAAGATGGTGAGTACATTGATGAGGAACAAGCTCTGAAAGTACATGGACTCATCGGACGATTACCTATAAGTGGTCGTCTCCGACTCAAAGAGGTAAGTTTCTGTAACCTGTTACGTACTTATTCATTTCCTTTTCCCGGAGGTGGCTGGCCGGAGTTTGGAAGTTCACAAACACTTCCACTTCTTGCATTCATTAATTAAAGCTGAAAAGTGAATAGTAATAGCAGAAGAAGAAAAATAAAGTTAAGTCTTTGCTTAATTAACCAACTTTGACTTCAAATTGAGTAGAAATTCTAAAAATGCTTATAATTTATAAAATTTGTGTCACAAAAATTGATAAATTTTTTACGACAATAATAATAATAATATTTATAATAAATTCTGCTGACACATAAAATTTAAAAAAGTTTAGTATCATGTAACCTTATTTTTAAAAGTTTGTAATTTAGGTTTGGCTAAAAATATATTTTAAACCTTAATATCTATATCAAAATTTAATATTTCATAGTGTTCAAGTTGAACTCTAGCATTTATAAAACATTGAAATATATGCAAGTGTTATACTTAGAATATAAATATACAAGTTTTATAATTAGAATATGAACATGGAGTATATTTAGCAATCCAGATTTTAATAGTAAATCGTTACAAAACATTGTAGCTTAGATTGAAACCATTCTAAATAAAAAAATGCTCATGAAAATGAGAAATTTATGTTTTTATTCGAAAAGGGTCGTCCAAATTTCAACCAAAATAATTTTTTTAGGCTCAATTTCTTCAATATAAATACAAAATTTTATTATAAAGTGCCCGTACGATAGAAAGTATGGTCAAGTGGATTGTGGGTCACCCAACATACGTAGGCTAATCATGGGTACGACTAAGTGAGCTATCTCTTTATGTGTTAAAAGCATATTTGTGAGGACAGGGTTCTTTATGGGAGAAGACAACTAAAGATTTAGGAAAGATTAACAAAATTTGATAGGATTGAAAATGACATAGAACAACTTTCTTATGTTACATTCCCTGTTTTCTTGTGAATATAGCAATTCGTCATTCCTGTCTATGAATCTCATAGCCACAAAATCCTCTAATTAGTAATCGATTCGGATACGGTTTACTTGTTTAATTAGTTCTTCTGAGTATTGTTTGGCTTTTGGTACTTATATGGCATAGTGACTTGCATGCAGGTAGGAGAGGAAGTGGTTTCTTTAGGGAAGATTTCATGTCCAATAATGATGACATCATTGCTTCTATACTCAAGATCTATTGTATCTATGCTCTTCTTAAGTCGACTGGGGAAGCTAGAATTGGCAGGAGGATCATTAGCCATTGGATTCCTGAACATCACAGGTCTCTCAGTCCTGAAGGGTCTAGCTGTGGGGATGGATCCAATCTGTGGTCAAGCTTTTGGAGCTAAGAGATACACAATTCTTAGCCAAGCCTACCAGAGATCACTGATCTTGCTCTTACTTGTAAGCATACCCATCAGTTTCCTGTGGCTAAATGTGGAACCAGTCCTCCTGAAGTTAGGTCAGGATCCTGAGATCACTCGGTTTGCCAAGGTTTTCATGGTTTTCTGCATACCTGAACTGATAGGTCAAGCTGTTCTACACCCAATGAGAACATTCCTGAGAACTCAAGGAATCACTGCTCCTCTTACCATTTCCGCCATTATTGCAGTCATACTTCACACTCCAATCACCTACTTTCTAGTAGTTTACTTGAAGCTTGGAGCAAAAGGTGTAGCGCTGGCTCTGGCTTGTAATACTATGAACATAAACGTAGGTTTGTTTATTTACGTAGTTGCCTCAAAAACTTCACTAAAACCTTGGAGAGGGCTCACAGCTCTCTCGGTCTTCCAAGGATGGTGGCCTCTGATATCCTTGGGAGTGCCTAGTCTCATATCTGTGTGCTTGGAATGGTGGTGGTACGAGATCATGTTATTCCTTTGTGGTTTACTCCCGAACCCAAAAGCTTCTGTAACAGCAACAGGAATAATGATCCAAACAACTGGTTTGATCTATGTGTTCCCATTCTCATTGAGCAGTGGATTGACAACACGAGTAGGCCAAGCTCTGGGAGCTGGACAACCACATCGAGCACAGTGGACTGGGATAATAGGGATTGTTATGGCGGCTGTTTATGCTCTATCAGCGTGTACCTTCATAGCTTGTGTAAGATCCGTGTGGGGAAGAATGTACACAAACGAGCCACAGGTTCTTCACTTGCTTTCAGCATCCCTTCCAATCCTGGGACTATGTGAACTTGGAAACTGTCCTCAGACAGCTGCATGTGGAGTCCTGACAGGAACTGCACGTCCCAAAGATGGCGCCAGGATAAACCTGTGCTCATTTTACCTGGTTGGATTGCCTGTATCTCTTCTCATGGCTTTCAGGTTTCAAATGGGGTTTCAAGGACTGTGGTTCGGGCTCTTAACTGCACAGTTTACTTGTTTGTTCATGTTGCTCTATACACTAAAAAGAACAGATTGGAAACACCAGGCTAAAAGAGCAGATGAGCTTACTTCCGCTGTAAACGACGGGAATGATTTGGAAAGCAGGTTATTAGAACCTAATCAATGAATCTGAATGAACCCCCAAAACAAGCCTTCTTCTAACGAAACAAGAACCCAAAAAAGGAAAAAAAAAAAGTTGGATTAGATCAGAAGATTAGGTTTTAGTTGAAACAGATTGTTTTGTGTCCTTTTTAGTTGGAGTAGAGAAATTGATCAAATGCTAAATTCTAGTATTGAAAAGATTAATTGTGTCTTTCAGAACCTGACCAAACTTACTCCTTTAGTACCAAATTGGCAGACGATGAACAGTTCCAATGTGAGGGAGTGCTTTTGTTTTCTTTTTTTCCAGCATATTAATACTTGGAACATTCAGTTTCTGCCATAGCAATGGCTAGCTCAAGTTCCAACCCGACCGATCGACCTGTAAGACTCAAATTCGAGCATACAAAATCTTTGGTAGCTTAATCAGATTGAAGAACTAATTTAGACTTTAATATACTTAAAAATGCCCAGAAGATTAATGCTTGAAACATAGTATATTATAAGAAAGAATGTGATAAATCCAAGTCTTAAGTCTAATCAACTTAAAATAAGCTCCTAGGGGTGGTTGAGTTGATGGAGTAGAGGTATGAGGCTAAAAGGTCTTATGTTATGAATCTCTCAGTCTACACTCTCTCGATTAAGCCTGTCGTACAGGACTTGCTTAGTATGGAATACCCAGTTAATGTGATTTGCAAACTATTGTGTCAATAAAAAGGTTTACCTAATGCACATATAAAAAATAACGACTACGAGTTCCTTCGTTTTCTAAATAAAAAATTTAAAATAAGTAGAATCGAATTAGAGCCAAAACTTAATTAAATTTTAATATATTCAAATCGGTTAACTCAATTTTGCTTTTTTTAAGCTTATTTTGACTTAAAATTATATATAATAGTATTTCCGATCAACTAATATATGATTCAAATAATATAAAATTCTACTAAAACCAGTCTCAACTGACGTAAAGAAAAATAGTCAACTCTAAACACCCATGTTTAAAACTAATTTTTCTAGCAGTGACCCGGCCTATTCCTAGGTTAACGAGTTAGGTCTTGAGCTCAATTTTTGCACCCGATTAGACCTTGGGTTGCCTAAGCTTGACCCGGCTTAAGACTCGACCCTTCTAAACAAAATGTCATCATTTTCTACTTTTAATTCTGAAAACAAATCACTTTTTAAAGTTGGACAAGAAGATCAAATCAGTTAAATTTTGATGCAAAATGCACCTACATTAATTAAAAAAAATAAAAATTTCAACCTATTTTGATTAATTTAACTAAATGATAATAATCTTAATTGAAAGTGCACTTGCATCAATTAACACAAAATTTGCAAGTGAATCTCTGAACATTCAATTCTTAATTAGGGATAGCAATCTTAATCAAGCTCGACCGGAAGCCAACAAGTCATGTACAGGTCATAGGTTAGGATTTCTTAATCCAAGCCTGACCTAAGACCCAACAAAAAAAGGCAAAAAGATGTCGTTTTCTTTAAATTAGTAAATCGACCGACTCATTGTCGTCCTCATTCTTAATCAATGTTTACATAACAAAATCAAGTGTGATGACAAACATGAGGTTGGTCCAATATAAATTTAGTTAGTTTATTTTAACACGAGGCAATTTAACTTTTTATAATTAGTTGAATTAAAAATAATTGTATAAAAATGATAAATTTGATTTGACTAAATTTGAGTTAATTGAATCATAATATCAATTTAAATGAAATAAAATTACTTTTATCTCAGCCCGATCAAATCTCAAGCTAGATTAATATTGAATAAAATAATATTACTTTATCTTAATTAACCTATAGCTATTTATGAATCTATTAAACCTAATCAAACCTAAAAACTTAATTTTCAATTTGATATTAATTTAAATTTGAATTCAATACTTAACACAAAAATTACAGGTCGGCCTAATTTTTTTCACACCTAAACAAAGCATGGTTAGTTAGGAGTTTAAGACCAATGATTATAATGTTGAATCAATTTGATCGATTTAATTATAAAATTTTGAATTGACTAATTTTTTTGTTCAATTTACTTTAATAACTCTTATTATTAAAAACTTATCAGTTTATTAATTAATCAGTTAATTTTTATAACTCAAAATAAACCAATTGATTTTTATTTAACTTTATTTTTTAATCAAAACTTGAATTAAGAATAATCTCTTTTGATTATATTTCAAATTCTTCAATTTTACTTATTCTTTAATCAATTTTATAATAATATTGGTTAAATTAAGTTAACTTTTGGTTCAATTTTAAAAAAGAAAGGTTACAACCCAACATGGGCACAAAGCAAACTATTGTTTAGTTACATATTTATTACATTCCAAGCTTAAGTGTATCTTTGGATAGGTTTTTCGGAGGATAATAAGCACTTTTTTCCACCACAAAGTTTTTTTAAAATAGTTGTTTGATTGTAAAATTAAAAAAAGCTTCTCAAAAGAGCCTCTTAAATGACTTTTTCAGGTAAATTTTCATATCAATTAACGAGCCTATTTTTTAATCCCTTTTATCTTTATGTTTTCACATAATTTCTACAATACTCTCAAACCCATTATCTTACAAACTCTTCTTCTCTAATTTATTGCAGTTCTTCTTATATTACAATAAAATGCATAATTTATTATGTATTTAACTATTTACTCAACTTAGAATATTTATTTCAAGATTTACATAATATTATTTAGCATTTTATATGTTTTAATATTTATTTTGATATTAGCTTTACTTATGTTATAATCCATATAAAAGATTTGGTTAGAGATATGTTCATTTATGTTTCATATGATTTAAAATTATATAATAATTAATATATCGTGCTTTGCATATTGTTTAATATACTTTAAATAATACTTATACGCATAAATAATTTTATTACAAAATAAAATATAATTAAAATTAAAAGTAATTTTATTTTTATATGCGTATTATTTAACCAAAATTTAAATTATAAAATAAAATATAATTTATTTTATATGCATATTATTTAATCAATTTTAGAATAATATCTGTGAAATTTTTAAAATTTAAATTTATCGATTTAACTTCAGGCACAAAGCAAACTATTGTTTAGTTTACATAGTTACATTCCAAGCTTAAGTATTCTAAAGTCTAAATCTAAAGCTTTCGCTTTAGAAGTGCTATAACTTCCATGGTCCTACATCAACTCGGTACTTTCCCAAAGCTAATCAGAATCAGTCACAGCCCAAAGGCCACGTTTTTCTCCACCTAATACGCCTATATATGGACTTTTGTTTAGCCGACACAATGGTCACATCATTCATTTGGAAAAGACAACGGAGGCTCCACTGACCACTTTTTATTAAAATTTATTCACATTCTAACATAAACTCAATATAAATGTATCAATAAAAATAGATTAAAAAATAGCACAGTATTAGAATACTCTAATAAAAATAGTACCGTCTTTGTATATACAACTGTATAAAACTTGAGATTAGAGTTTTGTCTTTCTTAAAAAATTTACCTAAATTGAGCAGGGATTAGTCTAAAAATGAATAGCTTAAAGGTACCTTTTTATAATTGAGACCCTCTTAAAATAACTCGTAAAAAACCAAAAAAAAATTCAATCCCGAAGAAGTTACTTTTCTATAAAAATATAAAAAAGATTGAGAGGGCGCTTGGTTTACAAAAGATAATGGAAATGATAATGAGAATGAATATAGGAAAGAATGAGAATGGATATAATCATTATAATTATAATGGTTGGTTAAGATGAAAGAATCATTACCATTACCTTGATTGTGGTTGGTTTGTTAAAAATCTTGAAAAATAAAATTTTGTTTTATATCAAAATTTAAATATAATTTAATTAATTATATTTTATGCATCCTATTTATAACGACAGAATGTTCAAAATCAAGTATATTGTAGTATTTTTTCACAATTTCAAAATTTGTAGTTTTTAAAAAAATTATATTTGTATTTATTACCCTTAAATTAATATTATTTGGTAAATCTGTAATTTATTATGATTGCTTAAATTACTATGAGAAACTGTAAATTTAATAATAATAAGTCCATTCACCCTCAAGGAATGGTCTAATTAAAGGTATGCATAAAGCCTTTGTATTAGGGAAATAACTCAATGATTACCATTCCTCTTAATTAGCTGGGGAATGGAGGATTGCCAAGAATTGAGTAATGAAAATGTTACCTCTTTAATGATAGTTTGATGTCAAACACAAATTTTCATTCTATTCTCATATATTTTTCTTCATTACCCTTAAACAAGCATACCCTGTGTATATTATAACCTTTTTTAAATCTCTACAAGTCGAGAAGTCTTATGTACTATATACGTTGACTTTTATGGTTCGAGATAAAATAATATTATTAAAATAATTATATCAACAAAATTTCAACTATTTAGCCTTCTAGGCAAAGTATTAATTTTTGTTTAAATTTAATTTGAATATAAAGTTTATTCCATTCAATTTTAACATATTAATTCAGACATAATTTTGATATAAGTTAGATATTAGAAGCCTAATCTTCTTAAACATGTTTAGATACGAGGTATGAAATTTATAAATTTTTTTAATAATTTCATATTTAACACACAAACTCAAGATTTTGTGTTTAGTCAATTAACTAAACCTTTTCAAACTTAAACTTTTTATACATCTGATCTGATTTTTAGAATATTATATATGTCAACTTGACAATCGTTTTTTAAATGCGTATAATGGGTAGTTTGTATTTTTAAATTATTTAAAATTTAAATAAAAAATAAATTTCTTCAATATGAATTAAATTTTAATTTTAATTTTTAAATTGATTAAAATTTTTTGGAGATTTTTTATGGATTATAGATTTAATAATTATAAATTTAAATTATTTAATAAGTAAATTATTGTATTGATTGAAGGTTCTTAATTATTAAAAATATTTTTAAAATTTTCAAACCAATTTGAGCACGATTTTATTGTGGGGGAATGAGGATTGGTTTTCCCACGATAGGTGTGCAGAGAGCAAGAGGGCATGTCCCGACGAATCATCCGAAGATCAGATAGGAGAAGTGGGGCCCACAAATCATGATCCTGCGAGATGATAAAAATTAATATGGGGAATGATGGAGACAATCTGGTCCCAATATAACTTGGACCCAATGGTCTATGCCCACGTGTCTGTAGAACCCAACTAAAATATTAAAATATTACTTTCTTTTATCACCATTACTTTTGTACTTTGCTTTTCTAAAAGTCAGACCGACCACTTAAACTCTTCTCCCTTTTTTGTTTTTTCCTTTCTAATAATAATAATAATAATTAATTATATACTTTCAATAAAGTATTTAATAACTAAATAATTAACTCTTAACATTTAAATTAATTAAGTTTAAATTTATAATTTTTTATTTTTAGTGCCTATTTAGATAAGTTTTTGGGAAGTCAATAAATACTTTTCTCCGTTACAAAAGACTTTTAAAAAATTGGCATTTGATTGTAAAATAAAAAAATACTTTTTTAATAGACATAGCCTTTTTGGCAGTCAAAATATAGTTTTTTAAGAATCTCAAATTTAGAGCTTCTAAAAAAAGTCTCTCAAATAACTTTTTCGTGCAGATTTTACATATTAATTAATAGGCCTATTTTTTAGTCCCTTTGTCCCTAATGTTTTAGACACAATTTTTACAATACTCACAAATTCATCTTAACGTTTACTCAACTTGATATTTATTTTGAGATTTATATAATGTTATTGACTTTTTTTATATATTTTTTGTAACACCCAAATACCCCCTGGGAGGATACATGGATGCCACCCAAGACAGAACAAACAATCACACTGATATGTAT
>JANZLX010000005.1:1217477-1250298 GCA_025531955.1 Erythroxylum orinocense | reverse complement strand
ACAATACTGATTAGTGGGGGTCGCGTGCAACCTTGAAGTGTGGGTCGCGTGCAACCTTGAAGCACCCGGGGGAAGCCTGGCGAGTGCGCAAAACACGGGCCCAACACGCAAAATACGGACCCAACATGAGTAACTCAAATATGGACCCAATTTAAAAAAACATTATCTTATACATTTAATTTATAAAATATTTTTAAAAAATTGACAGGATTTACCCACGGGCCAACCTATTGTTATCTCTAGAGTTAATAAATAAAAGTTTGAACTAATTGAACTTAAAGTCTAATGTGATTAATTATAAAAAATGCATTGATCCATTTCAAAATTAACAAATTAAATTTGATTTAAACTTAAACTTGAGTAGGAAAATTTTAAAAAAGTTTGGACTTAGAAGCGAAATTTAACATTATCAAGGCATTGTTTAGTAAATGACTCATTAACTATTTTTTGATAGATTGAAAGATATTTGGTTGCTAATCACCGATAATCACTTGGAATTCAGTTGATTGAATTTACCCAATTTGTTGTTTTTTAGAACGCTCATATGAGGAGCGTTTTGCTCCGGTGACTAAGAAATTAAGGACAAAAAGATGATTATATTCAAAAGTTATAACAAATTACTCAAGTCATCATCTTATATTATTACTTTCCTTTCATCAAACACTAGTACCCTAAACTTCACAAATACGAATGCTAAGAGAGAGTAGAAGATAAAGAGAGAGAGAGTAATTGAACGTTTCAACGACTACTCCTTCAGTTTGTCCTATTAAGTATTTGAACTTTTCAACGATTAATATTACTAGTTTATGTTCGTGTAATATTTAAAATTTAAATTCTTATAAGAATATTTAAAAAAATATTAAGATATAATATTTATGTTCTTATATAAATTTTTTAAAGTTATATTCTCGTAAGTTATTTTATGCATAAATAATTAATAATAAACAACTAATTTTATCAAACATCTTTAAATAATTAGCTAACAGCTAATACAACTCGCATATTTTCAAACCCCAAGTCTTTAATAATAGTGTAAATCATGAAAAAATTACATAATACTGAATTAGGAAAGGAATGAAACAAACTAACTAAGAACTAAGAAGAGCAAGAAATTAGTCTAATTGCTAAACTAGAAAATGTCAAACCTACATTGACTAAATTTCACTGTCTTGGTTCCTCACAGCCGTTGGATTATGTCGATATCCACGTGTCACTTTCTAAACAAACGTAAGAAGTTTACAATAGGACTAGACCTTGAAGTCAACCCTCCTGTATCTAAGAACAAGTACTTTTGGAAAAGACCACAAAGAAAGGAGATTTTAACCAAAGACTGAATAGTACAGAGGTAAATTCGAAGGAAGATGGAGATGGCAAGTGCGGAGTGAGCTTATGGTTCGATCGGATCAAGATCTACTACGCGAAGTGTTAGCTTTCTACCGCAATCGATTTAGTATCTTCTCGAAGATTTCGCCTTTCGGTCATTAAAACAGAGAAACAGATGGATGAGTTCGAGATGTGGAGTACCAGTTTGATCCTGTTCTTCTGATTCTTATAAGGGGTACAAAGTTTGAGACTTTTCTGGTTAATTAATAGTGGGTAGGGGGCAATTTTTTTTATTTTGGTGGTTGTTTTTGTGGTGGGAGTGGAAATTTGAATCGAAGGTTGGAGATTTAGATAAACTGAAAGGAATAGAAGGATAATTCTGTGATGAGAAATGGCGGATATTATTGGAGATGCCAATTCGGCAGCCATGCATTCGGCGATGAATGCGGTTCAAGCATTAGGGAGAGGGTTTGATGTGAACTTTGATACGAGATTGCTGTACTGTAAAGGGGTTGCAGGGTCTAGGTTGGTGGAAATTGATGAGGAACATACTAGGGATCTTTACTTGTGCACTGGGATTGTTATGCCCAATGTTTCTAGAGACATCAAAAACTCTCTCGCTTCTATGGGCCGTCAAAGTTCCGGTGTTTGCACTTTCGATGAGGTTTGTGTTCTTAACTACTACCTACTTTTTCTATGAATTTATGTGCTGGGGATACAAGACACATGGTGTGTGTGCTGCAATTTGTTGTTCTGATACCTCACTCACTACTCGTCCTGTGTCTTAGATTATGTAATGGCTGACAAGCTGAGGCAATTCTTTGAATTATACTTTATGTCAACTGTTGAATGATCAGCTGAATTTCACATTCAGAATTCAGGCATTAGTTTTGTTGCTTGATTAGTTCCCAGTTTATAGTCACGTTTAGGGCTCTGGTGGGTGGTTTCGTATTTGGCAAGAAAAAGGCTGAAAAATGGGCTTGTATCTGTTGAATTTTGCTCAGAATAGAGGATTTTGATCATAAACAGGAAGTTTTTACAAAGTGCTTCTCATGATGAATGAGTGCAGATGGTTTCGTACTTTAATCAGAAGGCAAGTATATCAGGAGATTATACTCTTGGTTGCTTCAACTCTGCATTTAGCTTTACTGGCACAAAGCATATTGATGCTGCATCGACAAAGGCTCTCTCAACGGATGGATTGTATATTCCACTTGCCAAGGTTCAACTTGTAAGGTTCCCACTAATGTTACGGGAAAATGTTAAAATGGCTGTCCCCACTTGTTGGGATCCTTCATCCTTGGCGAGGTATGTGCTTTCAAAGTGCTTTTTGCAGATGAAATTCCCATCAAAGGTCTAAACTATGAATAATCGTTATGAACTCTTTTTACAGCTTCATTGAAAATTTTGGGACACATGTTATAACCTCAGTAACTATTGGTGGCAAGGATGTGATATATGTTAAACAGCATGATGCATCACCAATGTCAACCATGGAGATAAAAAACTATATTCAGGATATTGGAAACCAGAGGTTCGCTGAGGAAAATAGTTATACAAATTCAGGTCAAATAAAAATCAGGGAAAAGGTTTGTTGTAGAATAATTCCTTTTTTTTCCCCCCTTATCTTCATGATCACCGGTCTCTTACCATAGATTATGGATTAACTTTTGCAGGGTAATGATTCTGGAATATTTAACAGTCAAGGGATATACCCTCAACCTACCAGTGCACCATATCTTACTGGGAAAGAAGTACGTTGTTGTCATAAAATTGCTATCCTTATGATTGCTACTGAAACATTTTGTTCTCATTATACCATCAACTTAATGCATTATCTTATTTTATACCTTAGCCATACTTGTCGATGAGAAATATCAGATTGTCAGTCAAGCGTGTTCCATCTATACCTTAATGAATCTTTCTTCCTCTATGGTCATGATAACTTGCTGAAAAATTTGACAACCACTCAACTCGAAATTCATGTACTAAAATGCTTGTCGCGTCTCTTGATTTGGTCTGTAGAGTGATCCACATATAGTGATACCAGGCATGGAGAGACATCATGGATATGATTTGTCCTCATGGTTTATAACATGACGTGGAATGAAGCTTGATTTAGTCCACACCTTTTCTTTATGAATTTTTATGCTTCTCATTGCCACATTAATATGGTGGAAGGTTGTTTTACCAGGTGAAGTTGTATGTTACTTTGTCAGTGGGCCAAATTATCTTTTTATTAATTATTTTTCCTAAAGGCATCTCACTTCTATAGTGTTAAGACTTAGTTTAACGATTTTGTGGATGCTACAGGATGTTACAGTCATTTTTCGCCGGAGAGGTGGAGATGATTTGGAGCAAAGTCACACTCGATGGGCAAGAACAGTTCGGTCATCGCCAGATGTAATTCAGATGACTTTTGTTCCAATCACTGATCTTTTGGTTGGGACTCCTGGAAAGGAGCATCTTACTCGAGCAATTGATCTATATCTTGAATGTAATGAAACCGGACCTTTTGTTGGAAACCATTCATCCTATGTGCTATCTCTAAATTGTAGAGTACATTCCTAATTGTCACCTGCAATTTTTTGTGAAACGTACACAGATAAACCTCAAATTGAAGAGCTGAGGTACTTTTTAGAATTTCAGATTCCTAGAGCGTGGGCTCCTCTACAGGACAAGATTCCTGGACACCATAGGAAGGAACCTGTTTGCCCATCTTTGCAATTCAGCATGATGGGTCAAAAGTTATTTGTCAGTCAGGAGCAGGTATAAATTTTTTATCCTGATTTAATAATTTTATTGTAATTTTGACATTGAAAGAAGTCATGAGATCATTTCAGTTAGGTGGAGAGAATATAACTAAACATCTTTATTTACTCAGTTGTACGCATGAAATTAGGTTGTTACCTAAGATTGGGATTACTGCCACTGGTTGGTTTGTTGAGCCCACAACTGCATATTTATTTGACATTCTCATCTCTTCTAAGTTTCTATTGTTTACTTTGTCCTGCCATGAACTGTAGTTTTATCTTCTGGCGGAATCTTAAAATTTTACTGGCCACATTGTCCAAGGAGCTTTAACATTTTGTTCAATGGATATAACCGTTTCCGTCAAGGAATTAGAGGCTGAAAAATTTTTAGTAGAACTTAAAATACTAAAATATGAACTAAAAATGCACGGTGAGCTGGTTCTGATATACTGCATTGTACTTGGCTTAGAGCCAACTATTAACGGATTCTGTCATGCAACGTTCTGAGGTATATCTTGCTTTCCAGAAGAACTCTTCTTTCAGAATTATTAATTGATAACTTCTATTAACCAGCTGCTACTGGAAAGGCACAATTTTGATCAGTAACTAGTCCTAGTTGTTTGAATTTTCTACTAATTTCTACAAACAAAGATTCACTGATTTTTTCCAGTTCATGTTTCTCCTTTTTGACTACTGCTTGATGTTGAATGTAGGTAACAGTTGGACGTAGGCCTGTAACAGGCTTGCAGCTGCGTTTGGAAGGGGCCAAGCAGAATCGACTAAGTATTCATCTTCAACACTTGGTTTCTCTTCCAAAAATCCTTCTTCCTTACTGGGACAACCATGTTGCAATTGGTGCTCCAAAGTGGCAGGGGCCAGAAGAGCAGGACAGTCGATGGTTTGAACCAGTAAAATGGAAGAACTTTTCTCACGTGAGCACTTCACCAATTGAGAATCATGAGACCTTCATTGGTGATCTCTCTGGTGTCTACATAGTCACCGGAGCTCAGCTTGGTGTGTGGGATTTCGGGTCAAGAAATGTCTTGTACATGAAACTCTTGTATTCTAGGCTACCGGGCTGCACAATAAGAAGATCACTTTGGGATCATGCTCCAAATGACAAGTCAAAGAAAACCTCCCAAATCACAAGCACTGCCAACTCTGGTGACTCAAGTTCAGGTTCGAGAGGGAACAATTTGGATAATAAATTGGCAAAATTTGTGGACATGTCTGAGATGATCAAAGGGCCACCGGATCCACCCGGCCATTGGTTAGTTACAGGTGGAAAACTTGGCGTGGAGAAGGGTAAAATTGTTTTGAGAGTGAAGTACTCTTTGCTCAATTATTGAGTTTGCATAACCGTTTGTGTGATGTTGTGCAATGCACTTTTATGATCCAGTAGTGTTTATATGCACTACTTTGGTACCCATTGCTCATGTAAAATCCCACCAGCTTTGGAGGGTTTCTTCCAGTTTTGGAGGCTAGCTCTGCTTCTCAGTTAAGCTGTGAATTTTGTAGCCAAGTTTGTACTCTTTGATAAGTGAAGAAAGAATGCAAGTGTTGTCTTTGAAGTGTTGCATAGGTTATACAAATTGGTTTGGAATTCTTTTAATAGTAAGAGTTTATTTGTTTTCATGTTAGTGTTTTTGTGAGGAGTTGTCTTCCCTCAAGGCCTTAACTGTGCATCTGATATGCACCCTATATTCTCTTATAAAAGGTGTCGATATGTGGCCGCCCTGCATGTGAGAACTTTGAAGTTATTGAAAAGACGTTATTCCATGATTCCTCTCTCCAAGTGCAATTACTTGTAAGATATAGATATACAACTTAAACTGCTACGTGCCCTCCCGTTTCTAACTCGGCAGAACGTTAGTTACATTGAGATTCTCAATTGGTACTTAACTGGGTACTGTTGAAAACACTTACTTTTGTGTTTGCATGTATACAAATTTTATTACTTGAACTGACCTCCTTCAAAAGTTTGTCCATATTCCCAATTAGCAGGTACAACATTGTAGGTGATGATGGTCTCACCATCTCTGGCGATAACTCTGAAGGAAAGGCTTTGACCTCTGAGGTATGTATTAACCTGCCAATTTTCTCCCCAGTTTCTAGTCATGCGTATCCAACCTGTTTTAGACCCTTTTATAGATACTGCCTTAACATTTCCCACGCCCCCCACATTAGTTGGCAAAACCAAGTTGAAGTAAGCATTTCCATTGATGGTGAACTTTATTCCTCCTTTTCTCGCACATTGGATCCTGCCAGAGATCATCAAACAATGAGTAAACCCGAACTAATGTAGAATTCAGTAACTTGGAAGTTCATAATTAGCTATACTTAGTAGAATTCAGTAACTTGGAAGTTCATAATTAACTATACTTTGCATGGAAAGATGACATATGATACCTTTTGTAAACTACAGGAACAATTCCAGCTTTATATCCTGCAATATGCAAGAAAGCAGGCATTGCCAAATCAAAATGTTTATTTGGTGGATTGCACCAGCCTCCATCAAAACGAGACTGAGCGTAATTAGGTGGGCAGAAGTTGGTGGCAGTGACAGTGATAATTTTATCTCGGCACCACTGTGGATCATTTGTGCAACGGATATGAAAGCAAGCACCACAGCTTAAACCATTGTTGAAAAGGGCAGTGCTAAGAGCGGCAGTGCTGGTCCCATACCCTTGGCTGTACAAGTTTCCATATCCACTAGCACCACCTGCACAACCATATCTTGTAAGAAACATTATGCTCAACAGGATAATTCCTTATTCCAGGAAATACCCGCCCGAAAATATACACAATCACATCTAGCTGTATCTAATTATATGAACACATTGTTGTGGTGGCTGTAGCTTACCCATTGTGCCGGAAGCATCTCCACCACCATAAAAGGTGGCATGAGCATGTTGCCACCCACGATGGTTTGTTCGATTCTTTTTGTTATGGTATCCGTAACTTCCACGGAGACATAAGCTGAATACAAGGCATATGATCAGGAATTGTAAAGCTTGAACATCTTTAATGCCCATGAATATCCTTTGTGCCTAAGTCCACGGTCAAAGGAAGACAGGAGAGAACTGGTGGTGTGGCGACTTGAGGGTAGAAGTAAAAATGTTGTAGCTGCATATTTATGCGATGAGCATGGCAAATATCTGGATACGGCGTTTTCTATATCAGCACACAAACACACACGCTCAAATGATTTCAGTTTCCTGAACCCCTTGAGGATACATATGCTAGATTCTGTCATTTGCTAGATTAAGAGATGCTGATTTGTGTAACAAAGGAATTCGTATAGCACGTTCCAACTACATTTGTTGATCTGTCTTTTTGTCTCCGTCGTGATGGAGTTGCAAATCTTGCATTTGATGATTCTCTTATTTTTGAATATGCATCTGTTTATATGCTGTGAAGACATGTGATGAAATATTAAGATGAAAGCTAAGTAATCCCTTCTTGTCCTCTTCAGGGGTTGTCTTTTATTGTGTGGTAGGTGCTCCTGGAACTGGTTGTATTTGTATGGTAGAAGAATTGAGTTTGATCCACAACTAGGAATATGGAATCGCATAGGATGTTTTGTTCGTCTCTTTTCTCGTGTTCTCCGTTAAAAGATTATAGTATTAACAGTCTTGCATGTTCGTATTAAACTGAGGTTTTGGTTTAGTATAAACTGAAGGAACATTGGCCCTGTCAAAACTGGTTTCGTGGGATGTAGATACAAGCCAATCCAAGTAAGCTCAACCCAAAAATGAACTTGGATGACATTTTAGTCCGAGTTGTTTGGTCCGATTCAATGACAACGGGTTAAAGGAAGCTGAACCCTATTCGAACCATTGGCAAGTACATGAATTATATGGTAATTTTAAAATATAAAATGTAAAAAGATTATATCTTTACCCCTTTTGATTTTATTGTATCTCTTCAATCTCCTCAAGAGTCGTGTAAGTGTTACAAAGGTGAAATCTTTCATGAAATTGCTCTGCCCCATCTTTTCGCAGCTTGTAGAAGAGGTTGGCTCAACCTTCCTTTGACTATTTGGAAAAACCATGACATAACAGGTTGGATTCTGGTTTATTTTATCATCATCAAAGGCCAAAAACAGGGAAAGTGAACAGCTTGAACCTACCAAGGTTCATACATTTTCACCGTTCAATAGTGCCAAGTGCCAAGCAGCAAGACAAAGTGCATTAATGGAGGATAGGGCCACACAACCTTACCATCTGGTGCTGTACCATTTGTTAGCTGCAGCAGAAGATTTTAATGGCGGAAAGAGACTGAAAGTTTCTACATGGCAAAAAGCTAAAGGGCCATCGTCACCAAACTACCATCAATTACCTTGACAATTTCTGCAACACAACACGTGTCCATGATTCTATGTTCTCGTTTCATCTTCCTTTCGTCGGTGCCTGTAAGTATACTATACTAGTTTTCTCGGAGATTGTGTTCCCCGTCACATCCATGCATCTACGCCATGTTCTTGTCAGATGGAGAAATTACTGTGATGTGACTTTTCTTTGTTTTTTCAAAATGCCCATTTCACATCACATGGGTTGAAAGTGAAGCTTCCTGAAGGACCTGAACTATTTCCAACGGTTAGGAACCGAAAGTCTTACCATTCTGAACATGTAAATTCTGGGAAAGCTGTAGTACCAAACCTGTCTTGTCAACATTAAAACAGAGTTCCTGTAGAATGGTTTAAAGTGGAGAACTAATGAGTTAATGCACAATGAATCAACCATAAACGCATGCAGAAGAGCTCAAATTGATGATAAGTTGACAATATTTTGAATGTGACAAAAATGTTGCCATTAAAGAATAGTAGTTGGAGGCTGAGCAGCCTGATCAACAGAGAGTCAAAGATCGGCCGCTTCCACCAATCACAGACCTCTTCTATTAACACTTACACAATTCTCAAGTAAAAAGTAATTTTAAGTTCCCATTCAAGAATGCATGTCATTTAAAAATTTTAAAAATTTAAAATTTTTAAGTTTAAATTTAAATTAGAATCAAATCTTCAATTCTACTCTCCCGTTATCACTCAGGGTTTTGAAATTTGAACTAGCCATCAAATTAGAGATCTTACTGATCACCGGTTTGATCAATTCAACCACTAGTCGAACCGGTGTGACAACATAATTATGTAATAATTATATTTAATTATATATAATATTAATAATATTAAAATAATACAAAAATAAAAATTTATTGAACTAGTAATCGGACCAGTTGAATCAGATCGGTCCGACCGGTTCTCACTGGTTCAATTGAGAACCAATTTTTAGGGGTGAATCAAACCAGATAGTTGACCAATCACCGATCGAACCAGTCGGATCGGCCAGTCCGGTCTGATTTTCAAAACTATGCTCTGGATGGATGAGACGTAATAGGTATAAAGTGATATTGGGAAAATAGAACGGGAGATTTGATCCCATTTTAACGGATGAGTGTGATGTAACGGACATAGGGTAGCATTAGGAAAGTGAAACAACTATCCCGTGCTCCATGGTTTTGAAAATTGGACCGAATCGGTCGGTTTGACCTTTGACCGGTAGGCTATCCGGTCCGGTTCACCCCTAAAAATTGGTTTTTAATTGAACCAGTGAGAACCGGTCAAAACCGGTCAATTAATTAGTCGAACCGGTCCGACCATTGGTTCAATAAATTTTTACTTTTTTGTATTTTTTAATATTATTAATATTATATATAATTAAATATAATTATTGCATAATTATGACGTCACACCGGCTAGACCGGTGGTTGAATCGATCGAACCGTTCAAACCAGTGACCAATAAAACCTCTAATTTAATGGCGGTCTAAGTTTTAAAACACTTTAGTGCTCCTTATAAAATGAGAAAGATTGCACATATTTATAACCCTTTTTTTTTTTTACCTTCGTAAAATAGAAAGTCTTATGCAAGGAATACGTTAGACTTTACTTCAGGTGTCATATAAGGCTCAATATTAAATTTAAAAAGGTATAAAATTTCAAGTTCTAGAGGATCATCCAACCAAATAAATTTTTTAAAAATAGAAATTAAAAAAATCAAACTTTGAAGTCATTTAAAATTTTTAGGTCAACTTCAATGTTTTTCAAGAGATCATTCAATTAAGAAACCAAGTCTCTTATCTACTTATTAATTTAAAAGTTAGAATTACGGTCAAAAACTATAATTTTTATATAATAATTAAAAAATAATTGATTAGACACTATGATTTATAAATGTTGATTGATCAAACCTATTAATTTATTTTAAATTATTAATTTATTAAATAAATGATTAAAATGTGTTATTTATAAAATACTGCATATTTTCAAAGAGTTATCCGATTTATATCAAAAAATAATGACTATATATTCTTCTATTAGTAAAAAAATAATGCATAAACAGAACTTAAAAATAAAACAAAAAACCATTATGAACTAAGCATAAAGATTGGGATCAATATTTTAAAAATAGAACCGATTCAGTTAGTTTTATAATAAAAAAGTTGAATTAGTCAATTTTTTAGTTTAATTTTTAATAATTCGGTTTGATTTAATATAATAATTTTTGTTATTAAAAATCAAGCAATTAATTAATTTTTATAAAATTTAAATAATTTTCATCATTTAAAATTTATTTATTTTTAAATAATTTTATGAAGATTTAATATTTAGAACTTTAAACTCGTATTGATAAGAAGATACACTAAAAGAGTAACATTTAAACATTTCCCATTTTCCTTAGGTGATTAGAACTGATACTTTGACATAAATGATCGAGCTCAGGTATTATCTTAGCCTCAAATTTCAAAGGGGGGACCATTTTTGTAAGATGCAGCAGATGGACCGGTAGTAGTTATCTGTCAGTAAATTGAATAGAAAAGCTTCAGTGATTTACATCAAAATCTTGGCTTCAGTCACCCTCTTCCCATCATGTTTGAATGATTCAGTTTTTTTTTTTTTCTGTTAATTTTTGACATGTTTTAATCTCATCCGTATAAATGTGTAAATAAGATTTATTAGAATGCTGTAATAAGGTAATAATGATGATTAAAGTTTCTTTTTCATTTCAATGGTGTTTTTACTGAAATCAAATCAAAGAACTAGAAAGGACTTTTTTGCAGAACTTGTGCCTCACCAATTCTATCCTCTTTGATTCAAAAGTTTAGTCTTTTTTGTTTTATATCTAACAGAACTTGCAGTTGTTATTCTTGAGATTCTTATCGAATGATTTATTTATTAAGTCCTTGATTAATGCATAATGGTAATTTGGGTGTGCCCTTTTGCATAATAAAAAAGCTTTCTGCATAATTTGTTCTTCAGTAATTCTGAGTCTTGTTATTTTTTTTCTAATAAATGGGTAGAATTTACAGCAATGCGAAATGCAGGAGGATAATTTGGTTGTACCCTTTTGTTCCTTTCTGATAAGTTGATCTAGAAAAGGATCAGATCTTCTTGGTATGCTCTCCAATCAATAAATTGTGCAGATGAAGTTCTTGATCATTTCAAAAAGTGCCTTCCTGATATGCATTTTCTTGGCCTTACAAAAAATTTACAGTACATCATAAAAAAGATGAAATGTTCACATCTCAACATTAAATTTGGGCCCAACGACCAACCAATCACCCATCCTTTGCTGATAATCCTATCGGTTTCACACCTCCAACTTCTTCTATATAAACACCACAACTCCTGAAGTTTCTACTCAGGAAATACTATTCTAACCCTTCTCAGCAATCAAGCATTGTCTCACAGAGCTTTTTTTGATACGTTTTTAGTTCACTGCCATGGCCTCTCTCAAGTTGGTGTGCGTCCTCTTGGTGTGCTTGGTTGTGGCAGCTCCAATGGCTGCTGAAGCTGCAATTACATGTAGTCAAGTGACCGGTGGCTTAGGTCAATGCCTTGGATACCTCAGGAATGGTGGTCAAGTCCCTGGTCCTTGCTGCAATGGTGTTAGAGGCCTTGTCAACGCTGCAAAGACCACCGCTGACCGCCAAACTGCTTGTCGGTGCTTGAAAGACGCCTCCGGGAAAATCCCAGGTATCAACCCAGGCAATGCAGCTGCTCTTCCCAAGGCATGCAACGTCAATATTGGATACCCCATCAGCACCTCCGTGAACTGCAATACGTAAATTTCTCTCTTTTTTTTTCTTCTGATTTATCATTTTCTGATACTATCCATCTGCTAAAGTTTCAAACTTGATCATGTTCTTGTTCTTTTTGCAGTGTGAAATGAAGTGATCAACAGAGAGAAGAAACTGCTCGTTACATACTCAGGAGATGGTATATTGTGAGAGAATAATAAGATATGGCGATGCACTGTACTGCATTGCTTTGTCCTTCTTCCATGGCTCCACCTTTAGCGAGTCTTCTTCTCTTCTCTCTTCTGTTTTCTGTGTTCTTCAATACATGTTATGTCAGCTATCCTTGAGTATGTTCCAGTCATTCTATGTTATAATAGAAAATCTTATCCACTCTTTTCTGTTTCTCTTCACCATCAAGCATCTAGTTGATCTAATAAACTGGAAATATAGATTTATTTATGTCAGACTCCGATGAAACCAATGCTTCTGTAGATTCAAATGGAGGGTAAAGATTAATTAACTTTTTGGCAGATAAGAACTTAACTGTTGGGGATGTAATATGATGCGCGTTTGCTTAAAACGGCGATAAATGAGAATCAGAGCCATCATTATCAAGAACAAAACAGGAGTAATTCAATTCTGACATAAGCTCGAAAATTCTTCAGAAGAAAGTTAAATCATATCCTATTGAAGTAGCTAGTTGTCCTACAAGCAAGATTTGGCATAAGAAGACTCTCTTGGAGATCTTTTTGATGGTCCCTGGATATCTGTACTGGGGAATTTACTGTTATTGCAAGCTAGAAATCAGGTTGGATCAAAATCTTATCAGCAGATGGAACTGCAGAACCCTGGAATGCCATAATTTATCAACTTGGTATTCTCATAACTAGTTAGGATGCCAAACCTCCCTAACTTAAATCACTTTAGGTTTGATTTGACTGTATTAAATAAATATTTATAAATTTCCAAAAAAATGTGTATTAAACAAAATTTTGAATTGATTAAAATTTATTAATTCAATTTATTTTTAACTATATATTAAATAAAATTTTAAATTTACCGGAAATTCACCATTCAAGTTTTCATCACCACTTCAACGTTGCTTTTGCTGGTCGCATCATATGGATTCTTGTGGGCAGACAAACTTTTGACTACAAATTGGGCTCTATAGTTGTAGTTGGTCTCCAACAAACAGAGAGTAGAGTTCATTGCATAGATTCAAGCCTAAATTAAGTGGATAACTTAGCCCAAGTTATGGGTGAGCTCATCTGTTAGGACTAGGTATAGGTCTTTGGACAATTACAGAAATGTTATGTTCCTTGGAAACCATAAGGCTGATGAGTGAGATGAATCTATGTGCAAGTTTCAAGCAATTTTTAAGGTTGCTTGGAGAAAAATATTATTTGCAGTAGTCAGATCCCTTCCTCCTATTTCTTGTTACCATCTATACATGAAAATATGAAACCATCCCTGAGATTAGGTCAAGACCCTGAAATGGATCAATTCTGCCAATTTCCGAATTCCTACTCCAAGCTGCTCAACACTCAAAGAGGTTAATTCTTACAAATTGTTTCACATGCATTGCCCCTAACTCTTTTTCTTATCAGAATGTTCAGGAAATTCAGGATTTTCAGGCTCCAGTTTTATAAAAGCGACCTGCTCTTAAGTCTGTAGTATGCCAGTGATTGCTTCTGGAGGAGACCAAAAAGCAGAGATACCGGCACGTTTTGCTTGCTTGCTTCAGCTTATTCCAGGTCGTGGGTGACAGAATTCTTATATTACACGACAGTGACAGTGACAAGGTCGACTACTCCAATATTAAACAGTACAAAAAGCAAGTGTATTATGACAGTCGTTAAGTCCAACCAGGTCATTCACACATTTATACAACATCCATGTAAACAAGTGGGTCGGATTAAGATTTCTGTACCGATTACAGAGTTGAAACATCCAATGAATCAAAAACAGCAGAAATCAGCAACAAAGTTAACCACTTTCGATTATGCAGTACTTTCTTCTGATATACTAAGCTGACATAAAAGCTTAGCTTCATTAAAGCACTAAACTTCCATGAAACCCATGTCGAACGGGAGGAACCAAGCTTATAAATCATCATATATTTATCAGTATTGCAAACTTAGGAAAACTCTTCATGAAGAAATTGTTCCTGCATTTCCAATTCGGCCTGCAAAATTTCTGTATCATCTTACAACTCTATTGAGATACAATCAAACTAACTCTTTTAACGCAACGAAAGTTTCAAACTTGACTGCCTAGGATCAATCAACCTGACCCTTCAACAACTACAACAACGTCCACTTGCCCACCCCTATCAGTTTCCGGCTCATTTTCTCCGGTGAGCCCTCGAGAAGGACCGGAACTTGCCGTATGTTCAAGCAAAGAATGGCGACAGTTGGGGCATGATGAGTGTGACAGAAGCCATGTGTCTATGCACCTGACGTGAAATCCATGGTTGCATCTTGGAAGCACTCGAACTTTCTCTCCAAAAACAAACTCAGCTAAGCAGATCGGACACTCCGTATCCGGCATGTTCACTCCGGTCCCATAAACTGCCACCGGAATCTGCCGCAACTCACGTTTCTTGAGGCCCTTCCCTGCCGTCTGCTCTGGTGTGTCCAAAGCAAACCTCCTACTACAACGAAGAGCACATCGCACTATAGAGTTGAGCCCAAGTGCACATATCAGAGCACATAACAAAGCTGCCAAAATGATCACCATATTGGTGTCAAAACTCCCGTCACTAGTGTACGAATCATGTGTTCCGGTACCATTCGCCGGTGGCATTCTTTGGTCGGAGTCAAACTGGCGGCGATGCATATTCACCATGAGTGTAGTGTGGTACGAGAGTTCTTCTCTTTTTGTTGTCTCACTTCGGAGCACTAACGAACACTATAGATATTGTTGCTGCAGATAAGTTAAAATAGGAGAAATCTTATGTTCTTTTATTGGATTGAACTTGATCTTCAATCAAAATAGATGAAAGGGTAAGGTTCTCTTTTGAGTTCTGAGACTTCTGACAAATGTTTGTAGAGATTCCAACTAGAAAGGGACTGTGAAAAAGCATCTGCTTTCTGGAAAGGATAAGGCAAAACAAATGGTAAATTGTTGCTGCTTTCGGAATCGAAGGGACCGTTTTTTGCAGCAAGATTCCAGTTTTCTTAATCAGAACTGGTCCTCTATATGCTCAGATAAACGAATAAAAAAGACACAGGAGAAGACTCAGATTGTTGTTACTCTGCAACATAATATCAGGTATCCTTACCTTACCTATCTTTTTCCTGTATAGCCAATGACCAGTTTATCTTCAACTTTCTTTTTCATCATCATCTGTTCTGATATTTTCCTCTCATCGAAGGGTGACTCGTGTGGTGTGAAGTGCCAAGTGGAGGGGCTTAACTTATATGCAAGTCCTTGTGCCGTTTGGAGGGATCAAGATGTTAAAATAAATAGAGATGAAAAGAAAGCGGAAGATGAAAAAGTACGATGTAACTGAAACAACTTACCTAATCCTGAGTATTAACAACTTTATAATACGTGGAATCTTAGTACCAAATCCCCTTTGCTTAAAAAACAGTTTGCAACTCCTGACATGTTCACATATCTTTGATTCTGTCATGTTTTTTCAGATTGGAATTCATTGGGAAGTTTACTGTCACCATCTTATTGAATCATTTATTTTCTTCTGACATCATATCAGGTGGGGAAACAAGATTAACTTGAGTTTAGTAAGATTAGAATTTGGCCAGAAAAGATCTCTAGTCTCTTTAGAACTATAAATGAATGTGATGTAACACTTAAATGTAAGAAGTGAAGTTGTTCCTGTCATTGCCTGAAGCTACAGTAGCATGAACTATCCTGCATGTGGAGATTGTTGAACCAGTAACCTATCCCCCATGACCCAATTAGATAAAGACAGGACTAACAAGAATGCCTAGAAACAGACCAAGGAATTGTAGTTTCAGGATATTTCTATATTATGGTTATGGAGATTGGGGTTAAGTGTATTGTTGACGGACCTCTTGCACCTGAATGATGTGTTCTATGTTTCTTGGTGGACACTTCGCAATTACTGCCATGACAAAGCTCCGGTTTCAACTACTACACAACTGCAGAAACGCCATGTACTCTGTTTTGAACCTTTCGATACCTTTGAAAAAATCAGAACCAACCAAAACCAACATTACCAAATTTCTCTGGCTTAGGTGACCTGAAGTTGTTGGCATTTAATAAAAAATGTTATCTTTAACTTGTGTTTGTGGATTCAGGTAAGGCCCCTTGATCACTCGAACTGCAAAAGCTTGACAAGTGTTCAGCTTTAACGAATACCATTTGGCAACAAGAAACAAACTTGTGGAACATCAATGGCTGCTTTACTCTCTTAGTTTTGGTATTGCAAACTCACGTGATCTTGGGATGGCATGACCAGAAAGCAACAACACATACAAAAGCACTGTCTTAGCAGAGTATGAACAGGCATATTTCACTATCACTAGTCAGTCTTTCGACCATTTAAATCCAAGTTCAACAAGAACAATGTGAAGAAGTAACAGGAAGAAAAAGCATTTACTAACCGAAAATTAGCAGTCAAACCATAAATAGTTAATAATTGCTAAATAATAACAGTTCTTGCAGTGGAAAGCAGAAACAATGATAATGGTTCCTGCCGAAAGAAAAAAGAATTTCAAAAAAATCCTATTGATTGCAATTTTTTTTCAGGTCTTTGACAAAGATCAACAGTGCATTTCTACCAATAATGTTTTTGCAATTTGTAAAGGTTTTCACCAATGTCCTTTATGAAAAATAATTGATATGATGACTAATAAATAGATTTCACTCTTTAATATATGGTTTTATAGAATAAGAATAACCCTCTTTCACAAATTTCTGGATTTCAAAGTAAGATCAAGATCAGAGTAAAGACGAGAGTATGGACAAGTAGGAGCATTGAACACTTATCATATAAAACAAGATTGTAGATTACAGCAAACTTAAGGACTGGTTTGCAATCTATCTACAAAACAGCATCCTCTCTATCTAATCAGCTTGAGGGATGACTAGGTGGAAGAATCACACTTTATCTCCTATATATTCTGTTGAATCAGAAGAAAAGAACAGGGATAAAGAAGGCAATCAAAAAAAAAAGAAACAAGGAAAAATGCATACTATTAACAATCAGAATCCTTCAACACTAGCTCTTCGAATAGATGAAGATGATGATGACTTCCGGCTTTCCTGCCGTTCAAGTTCTTCAAGGGAAAGTGTAGAGGAACAAGCACTCGGAGGAAGAGACATGGGCAAAGTTCGTGGCTGTGTGGGAGAGAGAGATGGTCGAGCTTGCGATGGTGGGGAAGGTGAGAAGTTTAACCTTGGTGCTGGGTTGATGATCCCATTAAGACTTGGTGATCTCAACATATGCTTTCTGGCAACTACAGTTGGTTCTTGAAGAGGGAAGCGACAAGAGTACTTCATGTCTTGTATGACTTTCAGATGTTCTACAATCGTTCTCATGGTTGGCCTCTCCAATGGGTCATTCTGAAGACATTTCAGAGCAATATTAGCCACAGTCCGGGCTGCTTTTGATGGGAATCGGCTTTTTAGCTGAGGATCCATTATCAGTGACAGCCGACAGTCATCAGCTAAGAAAGGCCGGCTCCACTTAACTAAGTTCCTCTCTTCCTTGGGATGACGGGAATCAAGATTCTTCCTTCCCGTAAGTAGTTCAAGAAGAACGACTCCGAAACTCCATACGTTGCTCTTTGGTGTCAACAACCCTCTCTCAAGTGTCTCCACTGACAAGTTTCCAACAGCCTGTATAAAGAATAAAGAAGATAACTACTTAACCAAACTAAAGGTCTTGGTAGTCATTATTGCATTCAATTGGAAAAAGATTCGACTAGAAACCGATGCAAAGGAAACCAAAACAGATTTCATGGTGTGTAACAAGAATTAATAGACATTGAAAACGAACTTACCACTGATGTGCTGGAGAGATCTGTCTCAGGAATATGACCGACACAACCGTACCCGGAAAGCTTTGCACTAAAATCTTTGTCAATCTGTATATTGACAGTAGAGAACTGATTGTACATTGCCTGTGAATTCAACAATGTTTCAGCAAACGTCAGATGTTTGTATAAGCTTCTACATAATCTATATATATATATATACATTTAAGATGATAAAAAAGGATGTAAATTTTCCTTCATAATGCAAAAAAAAAAAGCAGAAAATTAGTTGGCCGTAATACAGAATTAAATAGGAGACAATTGAGACGACAAGTGTTTAGAAAGCAAGAATATGAGAGGATTACAAATCATTGCAATGTCATCCTTTAGAAAATTAAGTAGGAGTAACAATTTTCATAATATCGAGCAATGTATGCCATGGATGTAATGTACTAATTACCTGGAAAGGGCCTTCTTCATGCAAGAAAGTAAGACCCTGTGCAGCGCCTAAAGCTATTTTCATCCTCGTATTCCAATCAATAGGGGGCCCATCCGACCTTCCATATAGGAGACGGTCCAAGCTTCCATGATAAAGCCTCTCATACACTAACATTCGCTGTTCTGACCCATCACGTGCATAGTATCCAAGCAATTTACAGAGATTTGGATGTCGCATAGATGCAAGAGTGTTAGCCTCACTTATGAATTCCTTTAAACCCTGGAAAACCATAAACCTCATAAGTCTATGAATTCTCAACTTTTGTCAAATATGTAACAAAAGGCTAGGCATGTAAAGATAGTTAAGAATGAATATCCAACAGAATGGGCTGGCTGATTCATTTAACTCGAATGACAAAATGAATATCCAATAGAATGGGCTTGCTGATTCATTTAACTCTAATGACAAATCTTAATTAACGGTGAACTTTGCTTCAGCAACTATGCTGATTCATAGCAGGCTGTCAAATTATCTTTGCTGCACGTATAAAAGAGGACATCAAGAGGCACCCCAAGGTTCTTACACATCTTGTTCTAAAAATAAAGCTGTATTTTAAAAAATTAAAGCAATAAATAAATCTACATAATGGAAGGTCTTCCAGAAGCTGAGGTAGACTAGAATCCTAGAACTTATCCACACTTAAGAATCTTATCTATAGAAAAACATTAAATCCATGTGTTACCTGGGCTGATGGGTGAAGACGCGTGATACTGGCCTCAAACTTCTTTAAATTATCATCCCCAAAAGAAGCTCTATATATGACGGACGAAAGACCTTCTGATACACATCTGTCTAATGAGAAATTGTGGCAAGCAGATGCAATTTCTTCATATGAAAAGCTACGCAATGATCCACTGTGTGTTGCACTAGGAGGCAGCGGTAATGGTCCAGAAGCATATAGAGGACCACTGCTACCATTCCCAAGTTTAAAGCTACTTGTAGGCTTCAAAACAGTGCCTTGAGGCGAGGGAAGAGGAAGAGGTTGTGGGGTAGGAGACTGATGGTCGGTGGCTAATCCAACTCGGCTCTTTGAATTTTCTTGCTCATCATACTCGCTTGCTGCTAGAGCATCTTGTTCAGCAGCATGAAGACTTTCTGGAGCAGACATTGCACGAGTTCTATTGTTTGTTACTAGATTATCTGGTTGCACAGGTTTCACCCTAGTCCTAAAACTAGCAGGTGCTGACTGCAGTGATCGAGTTTGGATCCAAGGCTCAGGGAGTGTGGTTGGTGTTTGCTCCTTCGGTGTGATGCGCTTGACAGACACAGACCGCTCAGGCTTTTTCTTCCTGCTCTTCAAAACAGTGAAGCAACCCATCTGATTGCGTCCAACGCTCTAAAGAGCAGATCTACAAGGTTTCTGACAGAAGAAAGCAACAGCATAAAAATTCTTACTGCTGAAAAGGAAGATGCAGAAAAACATGTTGGGCAAACCAAGGGGCATACCATTGACAAGTTCTGATATCAAGAACACAGAACTTAAAAAAGTATAAGATACTGCAATTCCATACAATGCACAAACTATACTAATTGGTCCAATTAAATGGAAAACAAACTACATTGTTTGAACTCTCCACTTTCCACATGAAACAACAGAACTCTCCACTTTCCACATGAGACAACAGAACTTGTTCCAAGCTTATAGTATTTTCAGTCCAAAACTTCCCCATATGCATCCATCACCATGGGTAGTCTGATCAAATCCATCTTTCTAATGGTATACCACATGGGTATCACTAAGAAAATAAATGGTTAAGTATCAGTTACTGCTGAAGTTAAAAACCAACTCCTTGGCATTGCAGTTTTGGTTTGCAAGTCAAGATCAGATGACAAGAAACAAGAACCACACTAAAAGAAAATCACATGCTTTAAGCAACCATTTTCATTCTGCTTCGCACCATCTCTACCAACAAACTTATTCAGCTACTACACTCCTTAGGATCAAGAAACAAAATTTACATGCACCACAACGACCTTGTAAAAATAAAAATTGCAAACCCATATGTCAAATAACCCAAATTTAATACCCAAAATATATAATTCCAGAAATCAACAAATAACAAATCGTTTTCATTTCCCCGGTCATAAAATTTCATGAGACAAAAAAAAAAGAACGACCTTTAAGAAGTCACAAAAACAAACCAACCAGAATTAGAGTGACGAACCCAGCCCCACAAAAATCCCAGAAAAACGAAAACTTGCAAACGCATGAAACCCATTTTGGGACAAAAGGAAAATCTCTATGATTTCAAAACCAACTAAAAAATTAGAAGAAGAAAAATTTTGAGAGAAAAATACAGAAATAAAAATCAAACCTAAGATCGGCAATTCATGCAAGTTCCGGCGGAGAGAAGGGAGAAAAAAGTAGGTGGTGGGATGGAATCAAGTGGGGTTTTTGATTGAGCAAAGAAAAGCCCTTTTCAAGTCAAACAAAGCAAATGAGATTGAAATGAAAAAGTAGTGATCTTTTCTAATTTAATCAATGTTGGGAAAAATAAATATTGAAAAAATGGAAAGAAAGAGAAAGAGGAGAGAGAGAGAGAGAGGGGCATTGGTCAAACTTACCTAAACTCTCATTTAATTAGCTTTAATTACTTAACTGCTTCTTATAATATTAAATGCATTCCTTACATTCCTTTTTGACTTTTTTGCCCTTTAACTTCTTCCTTATTTGCCATTTTGTGACTAGGATTTTGTGAGAATCTTTTGATGCTATCAACCCAAGCTTATCTTTTTTCTTTGGGGGGTAATAAAAAAAAGAGCAAAGCTTATAAAAACAGAAAATTACCCAATATAAGAGACCCTTACTAAATTATGATCAATCCATAGACTTGCCCCAAAATATGAAAGTCATAAGAAAAATAAAAAATAAGGTAAAAAAGGGAGTCAGCAGTAAAGTTCTCTTCTCTATAAATGTGAGTGAATTTTACGTTATTGAATCGTTTTAGTAAGTTTAAAATTCTATCAACAAGAGACAAACAACTTAAATTTACATGAATAATATCGATCAACATCTTGGCAGCAATCTCATTATCACATTCTACAAGAACATCCAAATAAGCAAGATTATAAGTAAGTTAAATACTATTTTATTTAATCTTTAATCGATTTTATAATTGTTTAATATCAGTTAAACCTTTTAAACTTTAAAATTTCAGTTTTATTGATTTAACTTCCAATCCAGTTTTGAAAATATGGATATTTAGTATAAAAACCAATCTTTAATTAAAAATTGATTATTCGATTAAAAATTATTAAAAATTTGAATATTAAATTAAATTTTTTTAAAATAAAATACTTTTAAATGTATGAAAATTTATCATAACTTTATCTTGCCAATCTGTACATTAATTATGAAAGAGGAATGGAATAGTTGGACTAAGTTGTTGAGAGAGCGGGTTGGGAGGAGAAATTGGAGGAGAGTGAAGTCCAAAATAGTAAATTCAGGCAAGTGTCACGGTTTTCAAAGAAAGGCACCTCCATTGAAGTGATAACATAGTCAAAGCTTTGAAAAAAAGTTTAAAATTACATAATTTTTTATTTTAAAAAATAAAAAATACGTTGGTACAAGACAGTCATTGGCCGTGACTTTGTCGTTTTTAGGTTGGCATTATGTCCTGTCTCAAATATTCTGTTTTAACCTTATTTTTATCGTGACTCACAAGGTGGATCGCGCACTCCAGGCGCTTCACACTTCAACCTAACGAAAGGTAAATTATGGTTTGATTCCAGCCAGGTTTTTAAAAAAGTGGTCTAGTGTTAGTGTGCATAAGGAGTCATCATATTGAATGAACTCTTAAACTGCCGCTATCAAGACTCGAATCCAAAATCTTATACTCACTTTCCTTTCCAATGACCAACTGAGCTACCCGCACAAATAACCTTATTTTTATCTTAAAATTACATTTTTAGATTGGCTTGTGTTAAAATATATCAGCTGAAATCCCTCTGCTCCCTTATTATGGCCCTATCTTGTTTTCTTTTGATTCAAGCCATTTATTTATGTGGGTCTTACATAAATAGATGACTTAGATCAAAAGAAAACAGGGTAAGGCCAGAATAAGGGGTCAAAGGATCACACCTCAAAATATACTAACATGGTTGGATTGGATCGGATCGGATGTTAGAATTTGTAAAAAATCATAATTATTTTTAACGGTCAAACGTTGTAGTTATATTAAGCAGATCAATGATTAGTAAGTTGATCACGCATTTGGGGCTTTAGTGTCACGTTTAACTCAACGGAAGATTGGTAGTAGGAGACAAAAGTGAGCTTTAAGTAATATTTTAAAAATTGAACTGAAAGTTAAATATGTAAAATAAAAAATTAAGGTTTAAAAAGTTAAATTAGTATTAGATTATTATAAAATTGATTAAATATTAAATAAAATTAAAGAATTTGAAATATAGTTAAAAGTTACCTAAATTTGAAATTTAATCGAAAAATATATTATTAAATAAAAATCAATTGATTTTTTTCAATCGGCTTGACCGGTTTAACTGTAAAAATCTTGAACTGTTTAACTTTTAAAAATCTTAAAGTATCTAACTTTTCAATTCGGTTTTCAACTTTTCTGTTCAATTTATTTTAATAACTCATATTGTTAAAAGTTTATTAATTTAATCGATCAATTTTTATTAATTAATAAGTTCTTCTAAACTAAAGTATATCAATTAATTTTTATTTAACAATCATTTTTAATTAAACTTTAAATTTTTCGATTGATAAGAACAATCTCTTTCAATTATATTTTAAATTCTTTAACATCGGTCTAATATCGGTATAATTTTTTAAATTTTAAATCTCTTTGTTTTATTATTAAAACATTCTCGTTAACTAATAAATTAATTAGCTTTTAACAATAATTTATTAATTAATGGTAATATTCTTATGATTGAACAGACTTTTTTAATCATTGAGTAAAACCCAATTTGCCAAATCACCTCAAGCTTATCAAAACAATCCCTTTTCTTTCAGAAATACAAAATTGAAACTTAAAAGAAAATAGTGTTTTAAAGGATGATGATGTTATGAAATTGTGCTCATTAACTCCTTTTGATACAAAAACTATAGAAAGAAAAATAACGTCCCTTATTATACACATGTTAACAAAATAGAGGCCTATGCAAACTTGGAAAAGAAAGAACAGATGAAAAATATAATGATTATACAAGAAGAAGAAACTCTGTATTTCTATATCTATGCATGGTCGCTTTGGCTTTGATCATGTCCAGGATCGAAGTTATCATCTTCACCTCTGCTTTCTTGCTCCTGAACACCACCAGATGCCAATTGGCAATCATCATGGACTCGTCCTTCACTCTCTCCAGTTTGTGCAAGCACATGAGATGCTGAGCTTGCTTGTTGCTCGGAAGCCAAGCTTGTAAGACCATTCTGCTTCAGATATGTCTCCAGTGGAAGGCTTGCTACTTGAAGAAGACTCATCATGCTCATTCCGGTCGACCCGATTCCTACCTGTGATTCCTCTTCACGGTCAGGTTGGCAATTTAAGTCTATATGTCCCTTATTGGTGTCAGGAATTTTCGTTGACGGATGGTTGCTGGGGCTTTTAGATTCTAAATCGTTTGCTGACCTACCTTCATTCTCCGAAGGATCCAATACAAGTTTAGAACTGCTCTCTACTTCTGCTTCATCTTTAGGAGCAAATAAATGCTGACTCCTCTGAAGAGCAATTTCTGCTTCACGCTCGGATTGACGCTTCTTCTTCCTCATCATTAAGGTTTTAAACCGACGCTTAACAGTCATGCAGACATTGCATGTACATGTGGGCTTGTGCTTGCCCTTACCACTTGGAGGTTGGATGCACACAATGCAGGAGCAACCTGGACGATGCCTAGGGTGTTTGGTTGTGGTAGCAACCTCCGGTGCGGTAGTGCTGGGATCATTAACATCTCCTAGAATTGCTGCATTGGCCAAAGCATCTAGTCCAGATGATGATTCATTCTCCTGAGCTGGCCTATAACAAATTATTCTTCGTTTCTTGAAATCTATACAAAATACAGAACAATGTAACGATATCACCAAATTTTCTATTCAATTCTAGGGAAAAAGCCTAAAACAAATGGGAAATGTTTATTTAACAAAGAAGAAAGAGGAAAATGGGAATTTGTTAGCCACTATAATTCTTACCCTTATATTGCCCCAAGAAGTTCTCCAGTTCCCTTGGGCTCAATTCATCTGGAGCAGAGCATGAGCACCTGAAGCTATTTGCTATGAGATTTCCAGGGAAATTGCTTGTCTCACATTATCTCACATTATCAATAATAAAAAAAAAATGCTAGATTGTTTTGTTGACCTGCTTTGATCCCAAGCGTTGTCCGTGCATGTCCACTTGGATGGAAGAAGAAAATCAACCGGCACCCTCCGCCACTTAGAGCAATAATCACATTGAGCCCATTGTTCTTGTCCCCTGAACAGAAGATCAGAAACAAAGATAATCATAAGAACTATAATCTGAAACTGAGGTAGGTGAACGAATAACAGTCTTTCAGGAATTTTGGAACCTAAAGCATAAGTCTTGTCAGGAACTTGGAACCTGACGCGGTTCGGCAGTTTGTAATAAAGATGTTATGAAAATGACTAACTTTCATTGAAAAATTGTGTAGCATTGGGATCTTACTTATGTTATCAGGATTTAGAAATACCAGCAATCAAGAAGTTTGCTTCATGACCAAAACTGAAACTATCCCGATTAGGCTAAAGTGCTTGCATAAATCTATGACCATAATTACGTAGCTCTGAAAACATCAAATGATGAACAGGATCCTTACCCAATTGAACGAACTACGAAAACACTTCGCTTGCCAAATACTGGAGGTTCCTGCAAGAGAAAAGATTTAAGAATCATAAATTCGTTCACATGGAATTTTAAAGCAAATTTCATAATTTCTGGGACTTCTAAAAGATTGCCCAGTAAAGGACTGAATCAATTGACGGAATATTTGTAAAATTCAAATGTTCAGTATGAGCATGCCTGCCATTTTTCTTGTATCATTTTGTGATACTACCAAGTAGTGCATCATAAAGCAAGTGCAGAAAAAAAAACTACTTCAAATTGCTTGCAAACCCAATTTCATTAATTCAAAATTGTAAGTATCCAAAAGTTACACGTATATTTATGAATAGGCATGTTCAAACGAAGTAATTAAGATGCACAACTCACTTCATATTCTTCAAAATCATGATCCTCAATTGTGACGATGCTTGGCTTAACACTTGGTGGTGGGCGGAGCAAATCTTGTGCCTCTTCCCATGTAAGCTTAAGCTCCAACGCATCAAGGCTATCAAATAATAGTCGCTTACTTTTAGACCCAATATTTCGCATTCTTTTTCTTTCAGGAACCAGCAGTGATGGAAGAAGCAAGCTTTCCCTTGTCCTGTCCTCAAGCTTCTCAGATTTATTCCAGCTTATATCACCGCCAGCTGAATGCAAATGTTTTGACAGTGCGCTTAAAGGTGTTTCGGTGCTTCCTTTCAGTGACTGAAGAAGGCCAGAGTAACCACTCATTATAGGTAGGTTCTCAAATACACCCGAAAAGAAACTTTCACTTGAATAAATGCCATTAGGAATGGCGGGTGGTTGGCTTTCCTGCTTATTTAGTAATTTAAAAAAATCAATATTACATGACCAAGTTTATTAACTCAAAAATTGAACCTGGTTTTTACCTGCATTGTGATAGAGTTTGATGCTTTTCTAAAACCCATAACAAGTTTCCCTTCTGGGTCCATACGGCTAAATGTTACTGCATTGGGGAAAATATAATCATACAACAAGCTGACTCATATGACTTCAAAATCCTAGAAGAAGACAAGAATAAACCAGTGACAATCCCAGGCATAGATTGCACTCATTCTGCTTTGATAAAGAAACTGAACAGACAATGTCACAAGTAAACTGGCAAAGGAATGGCAATCCGAAATCTATAGTTATAGCTTTCATATCATGAATAAAAGGAAAAGGAATGCGACAGACCTCAAAAATGTGATATCATACTATTTACCAAGTCAATCTTGCATTCAGAACTGTGAGAGCAGTAGGGAAGAAAAGATACCTGTATCTCCAGCTTGCAATTGCATGGACTGTATACAAGGAGTTACACCCTCCAAAACATACATTCTGCTGTTGTTATTAGGCCAAAATCTAAACTGGAATACCCACTCTTTTCCTTTAACATCTTGAATTCTTAAAGGAAGGCCCTCCGGCTGAGAGATGGGAGGAAAATAAGCCTGCAGAGCAGCTTATTATCAAGTAATATGCTGTAAACAAAATTAACGAAAGACTTTAAAGATGAAAAAACTTACTTCAGCACATGCTTTAGGGAGAACTAAACGACCTATACGACCAGCATCACTTGCACTGAGAACCTTTTCGAATAATGGCACAATGGTCGAGTTTGTACTATAAGATGACAAGTTAAGGCTACCATCATCTAAGTAGACAGACAGGCTTGAAAATCAAATATGTAACACCAAAGGTAAAAGACATTAAACATATTGATAAAATAAGGATGGGAAAAAGAATAACAGAAATAAGAGGAAGAAATTGAATAATCATGTTCAATCGCAAAACAATGAACCTATATAGGTACTGAACAACCATAACATAAATAGAGAGCTTATCATTGAACCAAATCACGTGATGAAATGAAATAGCGTAAACATCTCCCTTAAGAAATGGAATACGAAAACTTTTGGCTCCTAAAATATTTGAAATGTATGCCATACGTATAACAGTGACGCATGGTTTTTTCCAGGCTAATAGCAGCAACTTTGATGCTTAAACGACATAGTGATGGATACTCTCCAGATATTTGCTGCAATTCTTGATCAGTAATCCTAGGCCAATATCGTGGAAGCAGTTGATTTCGTCCCCGCCCTTCAACTGGTGGTCTAGCAACACGTATCTGTGAAACCATGCCAGCATTTGCCCCCAAAGCGGTAGGAGGGCTGGACTTTGGAGGCTTGGGCAGTAGATGGCGGGACCTCAACCCCTGTGCAAGTGACGAGGATGCCTTACTTTGCATCCTTTCATCCATAGCAGTTCCGGGAAAGAAATTTGGATTTCCTAAAGAAGTACCAAGGGTAATACTCAAATTTGTCTGTGCCAATGGGTCATGTAGATCTTTTGCTGCAATAATAGATTTACTGGTCTCTGACTTGGCAGGTTGTGAAAATCCATTAGATGCTTGGTCAAATTTTGGTGAACTTGTGCTTCCGATATCTCCCCCAGGAAGCAGTATATTTTCCTGTTTCATTTGGTTAACAAACCCATTTGCCTCACCATTTCGCATCTGAAATATATGTCTCATGCCATCGGCCTCAGCAACATTTGTTATCTTCCTTTCACCATCACTCTGGGAATCAGTAGTAAATTGCGGTTCATTGGCATTGTTAACTTTTGATGTTCCAACTCCATCAGTCTTTTCTTCTCCCTTATCCTACCCAAATACAGATCTCACAGTGAATACTTGACAAACTTGCATAAAACCCACATATAGCAATAATCTAATGTGCTAGGAAGAAGCAGATTTTTGCCATATTTTAAGAAATTGTAAACCAGAAAATAAGAATCTTGACCCTATAAGAATCACTCCAAGTACCTCAAACTTGTCATGCTAATCTCCTTGTTGCTTTTATATTAAGGATGTGGTTTAGTGATGACAAGCATTCATGGAAATAGAGCAGGGGAGTTTAAATGATTAATTACAGCAAATAGTTACAACTCTCACAACTAAATACTACTGCATGTTTGAAGCTAACAAGAGCATATAAGCCTAAAGTTTGATGTCACCAATTATTTTACGTTTCAAGTATTACATTATCATTAAGCCGAGATTGTACTTACGGAGTTGTCTCCTGGAACTTTAGGACAGCTTATACATTTCACACCGCCCCCATCAAGTAGCTCAAGGAGAAACATGGAAACTATGCATCCACAATGGAGACGCTGTAAATGCCAAATTCAATTAAATCGTGATTCAATTAAAAGCTACAATAACATGATAGAGACACCATCAATTTACCTTGCCACAAGAAGAGCAATGCCTCCATCCAGAATCCTCTGCATGGTAAACATCACAGAAAATCGATTGTTCATATGCAGACCTAGTCCCAAAAGAAAATCACCAAAAAAGAGATAACCGTTAAAAATATTACAATTACTTCCATAGAAAATCAAGTAAAACAAAACAAAAAAATGTACTCGATGAAGAAATTAATGCAAATACCGAATAATGAAAGGTAATGCTAAAACTTCGAGATAAGCAGAATCTCATAATCCTTACAAGTAGCTATTCGAGAGATTTCTATGTTTCATTTTGGCAAAGTTAAGTATTACAAGAATAAAGAAATAAATGAAAGGTAACGTTAAGCATAACTGCAAAAGCAAGAAAATCAGAAACTTACCCGCACTTATTGCACAGAGTAGCAACTTCTCCAGATCGCAGAGCCCATCCTTTCATCGACCCGGTCGACGTCGAAGCTCCGCAAAACGTGTTCATGCAAGTGTTAGACATGGAGTTGTTGGTCATCTTTAAGCTTCAATAGCCCAATCCAATCACCAATTACAAATCCCCTGGCAAATCCATTTCCCCAATGATTCAACCCCAAAATTGATTGGTCAACTAAAATGGTCAATAATAACAACACGAGAACGACGAAAAAGAAGATAAAGTAAGCAGAAGCTAACTGACTGACTGACCTATCTCTTTCTCTCTCGCTAGTCGTGTGGACCTCCAAGACCGCTTCAGACTCTAGGTAGAGCAGAGACAGCTCATTCGATGTCGGCGGTGAAAGCTTCACTCATCTCATGGACGTTGAATAACTAACCAACTGGAGACAGGTAGGAAGAAAGTAGGCACAGGGTGGCCGGAGGAGCCAAACGACGGCGTGGAGTTCAGTTCAGGAAGAGGAAAGAGAAATTAACAAGTGCATGCAAAGTAAAAGGAAAAGAGAATGTTTAGAGAGAGAGAGAGAGAGCGAGCGCGTGTGTGCGTTTGGTTGGTAACATACCAACAACAACTACAAATGCATGCACGATGATACTTCAAGAAACGGCTAAGTCCTCCCCGTTTTTTTTATTCCACATTTACCCTTCAAAAATGGAATTATATATAATTATTAGGGTTTAAAAAATAAATTTTCTTAATAATTTCATAAATTTCAAAATAATCTTTATATTTTAAATTTTGTTAATTTTTATTACTTTTGAAGCAATAATGACATTCTTGAAATAAATAAATGAATATTCACTTTATAAGATATTTAACAATAACTCTGTTTTAAATTAAGGTAGTAATCAACTTGATTTGATTAAATTTTAATAAATTAAGATTGTATTAATTGAAGAAAATGATTCAACTTAAACAGTCTCGAGTGTGCAACGATAACAATATCAACAATTCAATATAATGTACGAGATTTAGGGAAATCTTGTATTATGCAACCTTACCTCTCACTGGTCGAGAGACTATTTCAATATAAAGTTTATTAAGTCAAAATAATATCATTTAAACTATACTATTGATGACTAAATTGATTTTGTTGATATTTGCACTATGACTAAGGCTATGTTTTGTTAGACGTAAGGTTTTTAATGGAATTGAATTGAATTAAATGGTTTATAATAGAATGAAATGTAAATGGATATCACATTAGAAAATTGTTGTTTGTGAGGGATTTAAGGGTTCATAATGTAATATAGTGAAATATTTTTTAGATAAAGAGTTTATAATATAATATAGTGTAAAGTTGTTTATCATTTTACATTCCATCGTAAACCCCCCAAATCGAAAGTTTTTTATTTTTATTGTTTATGATGAAATGAGATATAATATGCACCCTTCTATTTCATCACATCTTATTTCATTCTATTATATTATAAACCTTCATCTCAAGCGATTGAATAATACTACATTACATTTCATTTCATTAATAAACGCTCAACCAAACTTAGTATAACGTTTACTAATACAAAATAAAGTAACTTAAAAATAGGATAAAATATTTTATAAATCATGAATTTGAATTATCAAAATAATATTATCTTTAATGACAAAATTTATATCATTTTAATTATACTCTAATTATTTCTTCAAAAAAAGTTATTCAATTTGAATTTTATTAAAATTAAATTTAAAATCTAGTTATAAATAACCTATCGAAACACAAATGAAATTAATTTTATTTTCTTTCGTGCGAAATATAATAATTTTATAAGATTTTTAAAATATAAGATGTTTTTGGTATAATCTATAAAAGTATGGACGAGGTTAGTGTATTCTTATTATTAATTGCAATTAAGAGAGACGTGGACGACTGCAATAATCCATATCTGTAAGTAATTAAAATTTAATAATGATAAATAAAAATGCGGGAAGCGTAAAGTGCGCCACTAAGGCTCTGAATTATTAATATCAACGCATGCAATGAGTGCAAGGGCATAAGATTACGAGAATGTCCTTCTCCCAACTGAATTTTTTTATGCCAGGCGTTAGTTAACGATAATAATAATAGTCATTTGGGGCGTTATATGTTTTGAAAACCGCATGGTCGGTTTGACCGGTTTAATCAGTAACGGTCCGCTATTTAGTTCGGTTCACTTTTAAAAATCGATTTTTAATTGAACCGATCAATTAACCGGTCGAATCGGTTCGACTACTGATTTAATAAATTTTTTATTGTTTTTTATTTTTATATTATTTGGTATATTTTGTATTTTTTAAATATTATTAATGTTATATATAATTAAATATAATTATTACATAATTATGACGTCGCACCGATTTGACCGATGTTTGAATCGGTCAAATCGGTGATCAGTAAGACCTCCAACTCAATGTTCAGTCCGAGTTTCAAAACACCGGGTACATTGAATGGAATTTTATTGGTAGATATTTTCATTTAAGGTAATAGTGCACAATAATTTAATTATTAAAAATTTATACATATATAATATATTAATTATATTTAAATATTATTTTTATTACTTCGATTAATAAATAGATATTTACTTCAACTAATACGTAGAATCCAAAGAAGTCTTAAAGTACTCAGCTTTATCTTAATTAATAGAAAAATTATTTTTAAAAATATATATAATAAAATAAAAAGAAAGAAAATTAATAAAAGATATATATATATATCAAGATAATAAAGTAATATAATAAATACAAAATAAGGTAAAGATAAAATAAATAAATACACAAACAAAATAAAAGACAAGTAAATAAATAAAAAATTAATACAAAATATTAATAATATGCACAACCTTATTTTTAATTAATAGAGAAATTAAAAAAGTTTACCATATATTAAATATTTAAACTAAAAACAAGTAATAAAACTTGAAAATTAGTGGATATGTTACATTAGTAAAAATAATTTTAATTTTAATTTAATTAATATAAGCTTTACAAAATTTTAATTTATTATCTATTTTATTTAAAGGTTGAGAATTAAGAATTAAGAACCTGAAAATTTCTTATTTATGACGTCATATTACGGAGTGCGAGGTAAGAGTACCTACCACGCTGAAAGAGAAACGCCAACCCACGCGCCCGAAGACTTAGAAGTCACGTCTGACTTCTGAGTCAGCACGCGTGGGTAATGCGCCTGGATTTGGAATTCATTGTCTCCTTTAACAGGCCTCAGGAGTAGTAGAAGATAATAATTATCAGCATCGTGATCATGTGATCGCGACCCCATCATTGTCCTTTGTGTGTGATCTGGCGGCTTGTTTGGAATTGGGCTCCACCAATCTCGTGTGAAAATTAACACTCGATTCGACCAACCTTACCTAACCTAACCTAAGATGTCATGATTGTACAAGAATACTTAGATCTCATGGATTTAATGACGGCCATGATATCTTACGAATTTGTTGTACTAAGTCGTAGAAGTGACGCTAAAGATTCTATTTGTTACACAAAAATATCAAATATCAGTCCATAATTCTTAGGATTGAGAGTGGGGGAATAACAGATAATATCATCTATTTATTAAAAATATTTAGTAAAATTAGTTATTTAAGATTAGTAGTTTATGTGTAAAATAACTAATGAGAACTTAACTTTTTTTTTTTTGAGGGAAAACAAATCATATAAAAAATCAAAGCAAGTGCGAAATACAAGAAGGAGGAGTTTCGAAAAAGCTAAAACGAGGAAAAAGTAAAGCGGATCTAGCTA
>JANZLX010000005.1:1205850-1217377 GCA_025531955.1 Erythroxylum orinocense | reverse complement strand
AGAATTTAAATTTTAAATATTTAATTTTACAAAAATTAAGTTTATAACTTTAATAAAAACATAAGATATATAATAATAATAATCAATAACAACAATAACAACAACAACAACAATAACAACAACAACAACAATAATAATAATAATAATAATAATAATAATAATTGATAAGTTGATGATTTTTAAGTGATTGGAGAAAACGGCTTGAGGAGATTATGGAAGATCTACACATGAATCATAATTTCTCTTTTTAAAGTGAAAAACTTAAGGGCTACCAGTTACCTTAGATGAGAAATGAGTCCGAGGGCACAATTGTCTTTGAGTAAGATTTTATAAGCTGATAGGTTAACGTTATTTGTAGGAGCTTTTCAGAAAATAACTAGTTAGGTTGAATCAATCAACTCAATTAGCTCCTAACCAAACAAGCATACTAGCTATTTAACATAGTTAAACAGCTAATACCTTCAAAAAAATAGCTAATACTCTTTAATTAGTTGAAATATAACTTTAACGCTATCTACCAAACACCTCCCATAATGGGAACAAATCCTATATCAACCAGTTTTTACCATGTTCTATTAAATCTTATTCGTATAAATTTATATCGATAAAATTAAGTATCACGGGGTTGAAACATCATAACGGAAACAAGGTGCTCCAACTCAGATACAATTGGCTTTACAATTCAAACATGAAAAATTGTTCTAAATTTAAATTTAAATTAATATTTTAAAAATTAAATATAAAATAAATCAATAAAATAAAAATATAATATTTAGAAGTTTAATTATTATTAGACTATCATAATATTAGTATATAATAAAATTTTAACGAAATTTAAAAACTTAAAATATGATGAAAGACCAATAATATTATTATTCATTAAAGAGATCGAAGTTTAGTCCAGAAAAGAAGTTATCAAAAGAAATTTAAATAACTTATTTTTATTTATAAAAGTAATTAGTTTATAAAAATTAACTGAATAATTAGTAAATCGATTAATTGTTAAACAATTATAGTTCATAAGACCAATCTTATTTGTCGAGATAATCATGAATCAAATTAGGTGTTAATCTCACCGCTCACGTTCTCTTAATTAAATAATTTTAAACGGCCTTAAATGATGTTATTTTGTTGACTTTAAGTTAAGTCGGGCTAATTAATCAAACTTATTTATCTTCTAATGGAGTCTAAGCTGGGACAATTAAGCCCGTCGAAGACGTGCAGTCTTGTCAATCACTTTACCTAATCACCCACTCCTTAAGTTGATACGCCATGCCAATCTTCAAGATTCCTTTTAGTTGCCAATTTGGGCTAATAGGACTATATAATTAAAGCATATTTCATATGGTTTTAAGACATGACATTCCGTCTTGTTTTATTTAAGATTCCTAAACCTTTGTCCACTGTTATAATTAATAAGTTACCAAGCCCAGACCTTGCTCGAAATTTTGTTTTCAAGTTCTATTTTGTCCTTAAGTTTTGTTAGAATTTACAATGAGCCTATCTATTTATATGAGAAGAAAAGTTAGACCATATACAAGTTTAAAGTGAATTTTCATCCTAAAATTAATTGATGATAAGTGAAGTAACCCAGTAGACTTATCTGTTAGTCTTCTTTTCTCTCTTTTTTTAATGTGGGTCAAACTCCCACTTTTTATATTTTAACATATTCCCCTCACGTGTGAATCTAACACGTGACATAATCTATCATTTCGAGGTATTAACAACTAATATAAGAGCAACCTGTTCCGATATCATATTAAATTATGTTAGAGAGTTCCATATTGACTAAACATAATTTTCCGGTTGTCCATTTGAATGCTCAGTCCCAGCGGCCCTGTCTGATTATCACTATGTATATTTCAAGTGACAACTGGATGTCAAGCTCCAGTTGCACTTGAGAAGAAGTTTTAGAATGTCCCATATTGACTAAACATGAAAATGCTAAAGTATTTATAAGTAACAAGAGTCAACTATCCAAACAATTAGTTCTAATTATTTAGACAATGATTGACTCAAACTCAATTATTGTTAATGAGCTCTACATTATGCTCATATTAAAAATTCAATAAGTTCAATCAGCCTGATGTTATTTTTGAATTACGGAAATAATTTCTTTGCAAAAAATACAAAAGAAAGGCTGCATATATCGATGATACTTCCCAGATCCTCGCAAATTAATAAATTAAGTAAAGTCATAATGTTTTAGCATATTTCGATTTATATTATTCAAATTTAATTGGAGACTTTGGGCCGGGCCGTGTAAATTGCCATCGCTACATGACTAATGGAATCACCATCTTGGGCCAAGCAAAAGCTATATGGGAATGGGACCTCGAGATGGGCCTTCTGTTCCGTTTCCCGCGTTCGTCTTCGTCGTTAACATTCTGAGTGAAAACTACTCGTTTCGGAATTTCCCGCCACGGCTTTCACGTACCAGTAACAATTTCTTGCGCTCCATGGACCTGGTATTGCTTGTTTTTCCACAGTATTCAAGTTTACTTAGCAATTGCGTCTTCACTTCTTTCAGGGTATAATGGGTTGTTTTTCATCCAAGATGAGTGTAATTGTGGATATATCCTAACTGGAACAGAAACGTGTGAATCATGATCTGAACTTAGATCCATTGGGGAAAGTAAGTTTTCATCATTCATTGCATTTGCTGCTGCCCAGTGATCATCGTTGATGTGCTTGCAGCTTGTTGATTCTTGAGTTTACGGTAAAGCTGGCTGTTGCTGATGTTGATCACGGTCTCAAGGTAATTTCATCTGGGTTCTTCAAGGAAACTTTAGAAGCAACTTGTTTCAGGTCCAATTGTTCAATTATCTATGAACCACTGAAGTTTGCAATTGATTTGTTAACATGCACTACTGATTTAGGCACGTCATGTATCTTTGATATGCAGAGTTTCAACTCTAATATTGACATGGCCCGGCCGAAGTCAACGAGTTAGGCTCGTGTTGGCCGGACTTCGGTCGCCTCTCCCCCAAAACAATTTTCTGTTACAGATAAATATAGGATAAACATTTCATGGTGGCACGTAGATCTAAACCAGCAACTCTGGACACTATTGTAACCATTAATGTCCCACTTTTTGTTAATACAGGTGATAAGATAGTGGTGGATACAAAAACTGGAGAATACCTGAGACTGGGCTTAGGTTTTAGTACGGAGTCTTAGCTTAGAGTTGGACAACCTATTGAACATGTACACTTTTGAGAAATTTTACAGAAATCAGCATCTCTTTATATCTGAGAAAATTGAACAGAGTAGGATCAAAAACATTCTTCATGTATTTGGAATTGGAGTGTTGTTCACCTGCAATTGAAACCGAAATCAATCACTGAATTCATTTTTGTTAGCTTCAGAACTCTGTTGGAAATTGGAGTTGCAGAACCAACTGTATAGAGCATTTTACTCATCTTTGTGGCTTTATGTGAGGAATGACACCTCTAACCAGTGCTGCACCATAGACATTACAAGCACATAGAGACCTTTTCTGTCTGTTCAGTTCATTGACGAGAAGGTTATAGGTTATTTCACTTGGTATCTTGTGATTTTCATACATAAGAGCTAACACCAGAACTGCATTTTCAACTTGTCCTTGAGAACAAAGTGCTTGAATAACCCTGTTTATTGTGATCACTTTTGGAATACAACCTAGCCTTACCATCTCCTCCAAATTGACCAGAACATTATCTACCCTTTTGGCCATACACAGAGCTTCAATCACTATAACATACGTTCTCTGCTCTATGAAACGTCCCCTTTTCTGCATTTTATCGAACAACTCATAGGCATCATCTAGTAGGCTTTGTTCTTTCAAAGATCCCCTGCACAATCCTCTAACTAGACTATTCATCAACCTGTCCTCCATTACGAAACCATTCTGCGCCATTTCTTTGTAAATTGCCAGTGCCACTCTAATCTTTCCCCAGATCAGTAAACCTCGCAGCACGGTCCTGTAGGTAATAGTATCAGGATCACATTTCCTTTCTTTCATTTGCTCCAAAACACGAATCCCCTCCACAGGTCTTCCCTCCTTGCAATACCCATTAAACAGTGTGTTGTAAGTCACTACAGTTGGGTTCAGTCCCATCTTCAAAGCTTCATCAAGTAGCTCCATGGCCTCATCTGATCGACCTACCTGACAAAAACCATCCATCATAGTAGTGTACGTATAGATATCTGGTTGCAACCATGTCTTCTTGATGTTTTGCAGTAGCTCAAACGCTTCCTCCACCTTACCCACATAGCACAATCCCTTTAATAAACAATTGTACGTCTGAATAGTTGGCTTGCACCCAATTCTGTTCATGACGTCAAAAGCTTCAAAAGCTTTCTGCTGTTTACCCCTTCTGCAGAGTGAATCGATGAGTGTGGTGAATTCTGCAACATCTGGGCTCCACCCATTATGTACCATCCGGTCTAAAACCACCTTAGCCTCATCAACTTCATTTCTCATGCAGTGAAACCTAAGCATGATCGAATACGTCCTAGAATCTGGCACCATGTCATAGGACGATAGGTTAGTGTACAGTTTCAAGGCAAGGTCTGGTTTTTCGGCGAGGACTAACGCCGTAAGAAGATCGTTGAAGTCGGATATGGTCCAATTGCCATTGTCTTTTCCTAAAATGTTGGCAACTTCAATTCCTTCCTTGCAAGGCAACACCATAAATGCACGTACCAAGTTCTGCACCTGCGATTCTCTACCTCTCCCACCATAAATTCTGGGTCCGCCTTCGTCGGAAAGACACGAACTTTGTAGTCGTTTAGCTCCCGTTCGATTTGCAGCGGAAACTGAAGCTTTAGGGATGTGAAGAAGCTTGGTTCCTGAGAATTTTTTGTGATTGTTGGTACAAGTGTCGAGTTGGAAAAAGGGTGGAGGAGGAGACTGAACTAATTGGACCGGTGGAGGATATGATGACAACATCCGACGACACATATAGGGAGAAAGAGAGGGAAGTGGACTTCTTCGCTACTTCTCGTTGTGGATAGTCGACTCAACTAGGGATGGCAGTTGTGTCCTATCCGTCCGAAGTCAACGGTTCGGTTCAATTCAGGTTAAAGTTCTTTTTCTTTTTAATTTTCAAGTTTTAGATCGAACTTGACAACGTGGGCTTAAATGCTCCAACCCAAGCTCGACCAACTCCTTGCCATTCTTTTATATATATATATATATATATAATGGAGAAGAACACGGGCTAAACATTAGCCCTTGGGGTTTAAACCCCGAACTCAGATCTTCTGTCTAATATTATGGTGTCTTATTGTGTCCAATAAATCTCAGCCGTTTATTTATGTGGATCCGCAAAATAAATGATTGAGATTTCATGAGACAGAATAAGATAGAGTAAAATTGGACAGAGGATCTGGTCTCTTAAACCTCACGCATATCCTCGGGGAAGATACAAAGACATCCCAAAGGAAGGACTATAAATAAGTAATTCTTAAATCAAAAGGCTCCACATTATCAGCTAACCAGTCAGTGCATCGATTGCCTTCACAACATGTCAGATTTGGACCATCCAAGATTTAGTTAACAGAGTTTTGAATGCCTGTACCAGAGAAGTATTATAAGAGGCTCTCGAACCTGAAGAGGAGAGAATATTAATGACTTCTAAATAATCTACTTCGAGTTTTATTCTCCGATAGCTCATATCCCAAAGCCAAGTTCAAACCTGAATACACCCCCCTGACTCGGCCTCTAGTGGTGTGCAAATTCTAATAAGATGTACGAAACTTCCTAGCCACGCTCCAAAATTGTCCCGAAGGAAACCTCCAGCAGAAGCAAGCCCAGTTGGCTTTCGTTTCGCCCTATCCGTGTTCAATTGGATCCATCCCTCATTCGGTTTAGCCCACCCTATATGTCTGATGCTACTGATAACAAGATCAACCGCTGCTCGAGAGATAACTGCACTTGTATGCACAATCTGATTCACATAATCGAAAACTATAACCTTACTGCCTACTGCCCAGGAGAAGGTAATGTCAAATAGACTTTTAGTTCTCCATAGCCACAGGAACTAGCTAAGGAAAGAAGAACTTTGCAAATAAAATGCAATACATTACAACAATGGCAATGGACCCCCGAAGACACAAAGGCTGTTTGTAAACTAAAAGAATTATGTAAGAATCTTCCCTCTCTTTGTCATTATCAATCGAAGGATAAATTATTAGTTCAGATTGATGCAAGTATGGATACATGGGCAGGCTGTCTTATGGCACAACCACCCAACCAAAAGAAATATCTTTTATGCAAATATATCAATGGAACATTCAATTCAGCAGAAATCAAGTATCCAGTTCATGAAAAAGAAGTATTAGCCTGTCTCAAAACTTTGAGAAAATGGCGTGTTGATTTATTACCGGTGGACTTTATAGTCCAAACGGATTCAAAGTATTTATGTGGATCCATAAGATACAATATAAAATCCAATTATAATCAAGGTCGTCTTATCATATGGCAATTAGAACTATTACAATTTAATTTTCAAGTTCATTATATCAAATCCGTTAACAATTTTCTTGCAGATATACTTACACGAGAATGGAAGTAGTTATTAAATATTTGAAAGGTACATTAGTACTCAAGGAAGCAGAATTGGTAAATCTACAACAACAAACTGGGATAGTAACCAAAGAAATCAACTGTTTTAGAACAACCATCTCTCTTCTCGAGGAACAAGAACAAGAAGCATCTACCAACACTACCAGCGAACCAATGCTCTCTACTCAACCTTTAACACTAAACCCACCTAATTCACCTAACCTACCGAGTTCATCGTCTCAACCTGTTATCCCTATAAAAATAACACCTATTCCTAAACACTATGAAAGAGACTCCAAAGTATATGTCACTTACAATGGACCAATGGCAGGAATCTACGATGAGTGGCATCAAGTAGCTATCCATATAACTGGCAAGAAAGGAGTATTACACAAAAGTTTTTCTACTCGATCCGAAGCAGAGAAAGCATAATTAGATTTCCAAAAACCTTCCTTAAGACCTCAATACAAAACCGTTTTAACTACTCCTACAAGCAATTCCACTTCTCATATGCAAGTATTAGGAAGAATTATGGAAAGAAACACAATCAATTTAGAAATGATCAATTCTCTACCAACAAAGGAAGCAGTTGAATCTTCAACTTCAAACTCTGGAGCAAAGTTAATAACCTCAACAACATTTTGTGATTGTTTTCAAGCACTCAATGAATGGACAAACGAAATGAAAATTTTTCAATATTATCCACAAAATAGAGGCAGATTTGGACTAAAAGCAGTTGTTTTCCAAGGAGCCGATCCATTAGCTACCTATCTTTTATTTCAGAGTGGATTAATTGACACCATCTACTTACAAAGCATGAGTCTTCTCTCTGAACTTCCTATTGGACTCATTCAAGCAGTTAGAGGATATAAGGATCGATTTGTCAAAGATCGAGAAATCTACATTAAGATTTATAGCAGCTATCCAATTTTTGAAGTAAAAGATCCATCCATCGAAGCAGCTGTTCTAGTACCCAAGATTGCTTATTTACAAATCAGAATCAGCAATGGAGCATATCCACCTCTAGAAGAACCTCCGAGACATCATTAAGTTGGGATCTTATCAACCAAATTAATCTAAATTGTTTGGAAGGAATTTTTATCCAGTGTCAACGTATCAACAATGATTCACTCAACAAGATCAACTATAAAGGACTATAGATGATTATGGTATCCTCCTACAAGGCACCTATCATTACGGAAGCAATCCACGTCATTCAATCATTCACGGAACCATTCACTCATATGAACGGCATTTTCGAAGGACTTACTGATGCATGAAAATATGCTATATGCACTCAACTTAGAGAATGAGCTTTACATACATGTCCCTATTGTCCAACTCAATCTAGCCTAGCAATTCAACGATCCAATGAAGACCATCCGGAAGATTCACCAATAATTGAAGAATAATGTAGAAGTCAAAAGCACTACAGGAAAAGGATGTAGGGTCAACATGTGACCCAAACAGTGTTAAAAATTGTACAGAGCATCTTTTCTTTTTCTTTTAGTCTCGCAACAGGACGAATCTTTCTTTACTTTAGTCATTTCAGTTTTCTTTTGCTTTAGCTTTAAGTCATGTCTTATTTTATGTCTTTTGTCGTTTTTTCCTTCTTCTCCTTATATATGGGATGCAATTGTTGAACGGAGGATGTATGAGCTTATAAGATAAATAAAACCTTCGTTTGCTCCCAAGTTCCTCTCTACTATAGCCTACAGTCTGGCGTTTTGCAATCAAGGATAAAAGGTATGCAATAGAAGTGTTTTATGATTCTCTTAAGTTCATCACATTTATGATATATCATCTTACAACTATGATTCTCTTTTTGATTCATCTATCCATCTCATGTTAGCAATTTTGATTTCGTTTCAAATATGAATAATCCAAATAATCAATATATGTACTTTGAGCCTAAACGAACACTCAAGCTCATTTATTTAAGAGAAAACAGATGGATGATAATATTAGACAGTATGCAGCTAGAAATAGAAGAGCTCATCGCATTTATAAAGATGCACCAGTAGAAGAAGTCGAACTTAGAGACACAGCCAGAATCATAATGGATGAAACAACCAAAGCTATAGAATTAACTCAAGAAATGAAAGAACTTGTTATTCAATCTAGAGTTTATTATCAAGATTTGTAAGGAAGAAGGTCATTATGCAAATCAAGGGTTTCCACCAAAATTTGCCCTTGAACTATTAACTTTTTTAGGATAATGCCCTTCAACTATTAATTTTTAGGATAATGCCTTTGAATTTGTTTGTTACTTGCAAATAATGCCCCTTAGCAGGTTGAAGCAAAATTGAATACCACGTGGCAAATTGTATAACACGTGTCATATTTTCATTGTTTTTTTTTTAAAAAAAACTCCTTCCTTTAGTGGAATTTTGTTGACATAATTTGACAAAAATCAAAATAAAATAATAAAAATAAAAATCAAACTAAAAAAAATGTAAAAAAATTAAAGCTGTAATTTTCCTCCTCTCTCTCCTTGTCCTCGACTCCTATTGCCAAAAATTCCCAAATCAAAATATAGAGAACCCTGAAGTTTCAAGAACCCAAAATCCCTAAACACCCAAGACATCTTCTCCAATTCTCCATCTTCCTCGCGTCATCTCAAGACACTCACCACCAACACAATACTCCAAACATTCCTTTGATAAACATAAGAACACACATGAACCCAATACCGATAGAAGCATGAAGAACAAAGATCAAGGCAGACGCGTGGGGAGCAGATGGTGATGGCCAAGACAGACGAAGATCAACGGTTGCAAATTCATGGCTGAAATTGACGTAGAACGCGCGGCAGCTGTGGGAGTTGAAGAAATTTCCATCAACGCCCATAAATAGGCGATTTCATACACTTTCTTAGGGGCAGAGAACGATTTTTTGGATCTTTTGGGAGCTTCTTCAAAATTTCTGGGTACTTCTTCTTCGAAAAATTCAAATAGCAAAGAGGGGATTCTTCTTGAATTTTTATTTCAGTCTTCTTGAATTTTTGAGGTTTTTTTAAGATGATTTTTCGATATGCGATTCTTAGATGAGGGTAGTTAATGGTGTTCATGTTATTTTCTTTTTTTGGTCCGATTGTTTAACATCTAAAATTGATATAAGCATTTGGGTGATTTGATCATTTTCTTTTCATTATTCAATCGCGATGTGTTCTTTTTTGTTCAAAAGCATGAACCCAAAATGTATATACTTGAATGCTTGTTCTGGCTTTTATTTTAGTATCTAAAAACCCAAGTATATGGCTTGAGTGGTCTTGAAAGGATGGAATTGGATTTCATGTTTCTGCCGAAAGAGTCTGCTAGGTAATTTGTTTGGTTTACTGGTTGTTTTCTTCATAAAATTGGGGCGATGACGAGCTCGCTTACAGCTTTAATTTTTTAAAATTTTTTTAGTTTGATTTTTATTTTTATTATTTTATTTTGATTTTTGTCAAATTATGTCAACAAAAATCCACTAGAGGAAGGAGTTTTTTTTTAAAGAAAAACCAATAAAAATATGACACGTGTTATACAATTTGTCACGTGGTATTCAATTTTGCTTCAACCTGCTAAGGGGAACAAGTTCAAGGGCATTATCCTAAAATTTAATAGTTGAAGGGCATTATCCTAAAAAAGCTAATAGTTCAAGGGCAAATTTTGGTGGAAACCCGCCGGGGAGAGTGCAGATTTTCTATCTAACAGTTAGATCTAGTTAAAAACGTCCTAGTATTTGTTTAAATTTTAAGCGATCAGTTACTTATAACTGTTACGAACGTGATTTAATTATCCTATCTGTCATTTTTAAAATTTATTATTTTTTAATTTTAATTTTAATTATACTACTATTAATTTAATTTAATTAAGCTACAATTAATTTTATAAAAATAAAATTAAAATAATAAAAAATAGTTTGAATTTGTGTCCTGTGACACATATTTTTATTATTTTAATTTTAATTTTTTAAATAAAATTTATAAGATTAAATTTTAAAATTTAAAAATTAATTAAAATGTTAAAATTTTTTAATTAATTTATAAATTATAGAAAAATGTTAAATTAAATTAAAAAATAATTAATTTTTTGTATTATTATTATTATATTAGCCCGCATGCATATTAATGTAATATTAAACATTTTTTTATATTTATGATAAAGTTTTTTCTATAAAGAATGCTTGTAAAATGCAAATAAATTATACAATATGTTATATATATGGAATAATTTATTCTGATTTTAACAACTTATTTTAATTGATTAATTTACTAATTTTTTAATTAATTTATAAATTATAGAAAATATTAGATTAAATTAAAAAATTGATCAATTTTTTATTATTATATGTTCTATTTTTAATCAGATTTATAAACTTATTTTTTTGTAAAGATAAATATCTAAAATTTAAGTTCTTATGAAAAAATTCAAAAAAATACTAAGATATAATACTCATGTGCTTATAATTTTTTAAGTCATGTCCTTATAAGTCATTTTATACATAAACAGTTAATATTAAACAACTAATTTTACTAACATTTTTAATAAACAGTTGATGCTATCCGCTGTCAAATCAGTTATTTGGCAATCCGCTAATTACATTAGCTCATAGCTGATTCTATTAGCGATTAGTTAATGGCTGATTAGATCATCTGATTTAACCAACGGATAACATTAGTTGTTTATTAAAGATGTTTGGTAAATCAGTTGTTTATTAAAGGTGTTTGATAAAATTAGTTGTTTAGTGTATATGTTCAAAATTCTATAATTTACAAATTAGTTAAACAATTTTAGTAAATTAATTCATTAAAATAAATTATTGAAACCAAAATAAATTATTCCACATATATAATATATTGTATAATTTATTTGTATTTCACAAGTTTTCTCTGGAAAAAATTTTATCATACAAGATGTTTAATATTGCATTAATATGCATGCAGGCTAATATAATAATAATAATAATAATAATAATAATAATAATAATAAT
>JANZLX010000005.1:1176801-1200624 GCA_025531955.1 Erythroxylum orinocense | reverse complement strand
GACCCTCTTGCTCTATTAACCTTGAGATGATTATGTAAATTTGAAAGCAACCATTCCGAAACAGTAAGACTAAAGAAATGTTGAAGATCCAAGTATGAGGCAAATAGATTCCAAAATTGGCACACTCTAAGACAATCTCTAATGGCATGCAAATAAGATTCAAGATTGCCACAATATTGACATCTATCATCAGCAGTGAAATGTCAATAAACACGCTGTTGATTAGTTAAGAGTTTCTCTTTGGCAAGTAGTTATAGAAATGATCGGATGCGTTGCAGACCAGGCCATTCTTAATTGCAAAGTTTTGTTTATCAGTGAACATGTGAGCTTAACTGTCATATTTTGGGCCCATTTTAAGGGATTCAAAGCCTTTGTCGACGAAGAAGAAGAAAATCAAATGATTCTGTCTGAAACCACTCAGAACCTTAACAATCTACAGAAAGTTTTGCAGGACTTAAGCTCTCTGGGGTCTGGACCTTCGGCTTCCATTTCTGCAGAATCATTTTTTTCTCTGCCAACCCTATTCCTACTAAGAATATGTCTGAATAGCTTTTTTAGGATTTTCTGCTTCGTCCTTGTTTCAACTGTCCGGTCAATGGCTCTAGAGCCTGATCAATCAATGATACTTGGAAGCTGAGAACCAGATACATGGTTTAGCTGCAGTTAAGGAGACGCTCTCGAACTGGTCCAATTCTTCTGAGAATCACCGCAATCTCCTCCATTTTCACTTTGTTGTGCATTCACATTGATCCTGTTGCATCCACAATTACAGGTGGATGCCAAAAAAGGGTTATTTCCCTGCTTTTCAGCATAAACATATTCGAACTAAAGCATCACTTGAATCGATCCCATCAATGAGGAGTCATGTAGGTAAGTCTGCAGAGAAATTGAAAAGGTTCTTGAAATCTGCAGTTGCCTACTTGACTTGACCCTTATAAATAAGCAAAATGGAAGTCTCTAATATACTAATTACATTATTCGTTGGATGTAATGCAACTGAAAGTTACTTCCCACTTTGCAGGAACATTTGAGTCCTAGAAAGTTGAAGCGTATGTAGTTGGCTGTCTGAGCTCTTGCTGTATTCTCTCTCGTAAAAAGGAAATTGTGTATAATTCCATCCTTGTCTTGGTCTCTGTCTCTTTAAGACAATTTTCTGTTGCTTTTTTAATTTTTAAATTGTTAAATTGAATTTAGATTATTTAAATTAAATTAAATATTTAAATTCAAAATTTTGCATTAAATATTAAAAAATCGGGTTAGGCCAGGCCGGGCCGGTTTCTCCTCTTGTTGTTCCTTAAAAAGGTCCATGATTGAAACATGTCATCTTCCCCAGTATATATCAAATTTACAACTTGCACTAACTACTCTTAACTCTATTGGACTTCTTTCAGCTTTCAACCTGTATTCAGTCTTCTGATATTACCTCCGCGTAAAATACACGCTTTTGATTGTTTCTGTAGATTCAAAATTATTTCTTTTGAAGAATAAACGATCTGGTTTCTCAAGTTTTGAAGAATCATGGCGAAAAGCTATCATCTTGGGATCTAATCAGTGGGAGAGAAGTTGGGGAAATTAGGGTTTGTAATGGGTGGCGTTAATGGAAGAGTAGTGGTTGCAATCTTGGTGCTTTTTGTCGGGTTGGATGTTTCCAACGCTTCCTTCCTCTCGACGCTTCGTCACTTGATCGAATCATCTCCTACCAAAAAGACCGACTCAAGCCAAGTAATTGTTTTTTGTTTCTTAATATAATTTTTTCAGTTGTTTTGTGATTCGTATTTGATTTGATTTCCGTAATTTTGGTTGTTCGTTTGGTTCAAGGTTTCTCCATCGCCAAGTCCCGTCCCAAATGTGAACAATACATCAAACGTGACTAACTCTAATGATCCGAAGGTGCCCGAAGACAAGTCAACTAAGGTTGATTCCAGTAGCACCAGTGTAACAGGAGCTTTGGCCCCGCCTCCTCAATCCAAGTCGGATGGTGGCAAGCATAGTGGAGCAAAAGAGAATCAAAAGAAGAAAGGTGGGGAAAGGAGTAACACGGATTCACAGCCGGAAGTTTCCGAGAATTGCACCGGAGTGCTGAAAAGATGCTCGGACCGGAGATCGTTGACTGCTTGCATTCCTCCTTTTGAAACTGGTGAACCATGATTTATGTGATTTGTACTGTTTCACTTAACTGCTATAATGTATAGTTGCGTAGACATGCTGAAAGTTGCAAGTTTTTGGTTGTGTTGGTGAAGTGATCTTGATATGGAAATTGGATGGTTCCATTAAATGGCGTTTAGTTGTACTCAGGGATGCCAAGCTATGGGTGCTTTAGTTGCATTATGAGACAACAAGCTTTTGCGGTTGTAGTGGTACGTTGTTTAGGATAGCAGAGGAGAATGAGTATTAGTTGGTTGTGGTTGTACATAATCTTAAGCGTTTGAACGAAAATCGAGTATCCTTGTTAATCTAGTTGCACTGGTATCATACGTAATCATAGATAGGTCAACCTTTAGATGTCCCATCCCCCACTTTCTAGATAGTAATTAGTTGCCCTTTTTTAGATAGTAGCTAGTGGATAAATGGTTCCGCAATTCGATGAACTCTACAATTGTCATACTTGAAGACTGATCGGGTATCACCCGGAGATATTAACTGTAACTAGACTGATATTATTAGATTTACAAGTATTCCTTAGCATTTTTCTCCTGGAGGACATTACACTTCAAAACATCATTCCTGGATGTTTGGTTTCATTTTTTAATGGATTTCATTCTTCATGTTTTTCATACTAGCACACTTGCATGTGGAAACTAGACACTCTTTGCTTGTCTCTCTTCCTTAAATCTCACATTCCCATATATAAGGAAACATCATTTATGTATTTTCCAAGTTGTTCCCTGAATAACTTCTTACGAATGATCTATGTTTTGCCTGCTGAAAACCGGTTCCTCTGTAGGCTAGAGTTTGCTAAATGAGTAAAAACCTGTTTTGATTTCTGCAAAACCATGAGACTTTAGGGATTAGAATTTAGTGGACGTATTTCTATCAACTTTATATTATGTAAATTGATGCTGATGATATGATATGTATAGTAGTGAATAGCAAGTGTAAGAGTATAATTATACTTGTTTGAATCCCGCTCATAGGATCCAAATCTGCTATCATTCCATTCAATAGTGATGATTGGTTTTTGTATAGCATATGGGGATTCAATGCATTGAAATAATTTGATTTATGGCTATAGATACAACATTCTACTTATTTGTTCAGGAACTTGGTCATTGATTTAAAGTGCTCTTCATCTAACCTTCATTTCTGGTTTTATTGAGTAGGTTCAAAACAACTGGTTATTCTAATTCAAAATGAAGGAGAAGAAACTTTAAAAGTGAATCTTTCTGCTCCAAATCCTGCTGAAAACACTTCATTTGAACTATCCAAGCACACAACTAAAAAGGTCCGGTTGCTTATTTTATCATTTCAGTCTAATTTGCTTTGCACTATCCTGAGAAACAAGATTGCTTGTCGATACAAAGTGAAAGCTTATAAAATTTTAATATGTGGAAGATCAAAATAGGTAAAATGAAGGTTGTTGATAGATCACTTGCAATTAATCAGCTATGTGCATCTTTATTGATCATTTTCACAGCTAAGATTTCCTTTCTGGTTTCAGATGAATTTAACTCTAGGTAACAGCTCTGGTATAGTTTTGAAGTCGCGATATGGGGAATGCCGTCTGCACTTAAATGCTCGTACATCTCAAGGGAATTTTTATGTGCAACTCCCTTCTTATGACCAGTTAGTTACACCAGTCAATGGTGCCTACTTCCTAATTGTAACAGTTGTGATTTTTGGAGGAACGTGGGCTTGTTGCATGTTCAGAAAGAGGAGACGACAGGATGAAATACCATATCAGGAGCTTGAAATGGGTATTTCAGAATCTGTTTTGGTAAATGATGCTGATACAGCAGAAGGTTGGGATCAAGGCTGGGATGATGACTGGGATGATGGAAGTGCGGTGAAGTCACCAGCTGCACGTCACACAGGAAGTATCTCAGCCAATGGCCTTAGCTCTCGAACTTCAAACCGAGATGGATGGGATAATGACTGGGATGATTAGGGTCCCTTTTCCATGGGAAGATTTAAAAAAAATTGATGCAGCATGACCGAAGGTGGAAGAAAATTGAAAAGATTACATATACAAAATAGATGTAGGGAAATATAAACCATCCTCCACTTGCAGGTTGACATTCATAGGGTTATACGGAAGCAACGGGTCAGAGAGGCTATTTCATTTCTGAAGTTAAGAAGTGATACGTCTTTCTGCTTTGTAAAATGTACATTCATTTTGGCTACAGTTTCAGATTTTTGCATTTTCCATTTTTGGCACTCCTTCAGTTAAGTATAAAATATTGTTTCAATTTTGCCCATCTAAGTGGAAGATACCCGTTTTTTGTATGTTAGTCATGTCCAATTACATTTTCCATTCTGGGAAAGCAGTAAACTGAACTCTACATTTTTCGCCTATAGCTTTTTTAATATGCCAGTGTGTATCTACCCACGGAGTATCTGAAAAGCAGGAAGTTGTCGAGGTTTTTGCACAATTAGGTAAAATCCGGGAGTCTAGGTGGGTTGTTCCTTTTCCTGAGCCTACAGGGTATTAGCAGTCGATTCCAACTCTTTGCTCAGTCTGAAGCAGGAAATCCGCACTGCAGAGATGCAGCAGAGTCGGATTTTCTCTGCATAATGGAGTAGATATTGGATTTGCCTTCCTTTTATATCATATTGTCCATCTGCATAAAATTTCCTAACCGTCTGTCATAAGCCTCAATTGGAATGCTTGGTTATGCATTGATACTAAAGTATTTCAATCAGTGTGCGAATTTTCTGGCCCTCTTCACTGTTGGTACCGGCCCAGGGATATGCTATTTTTCGGAGCCTCTAGTGTCCATCATGCCCCTACTCCTTCGGGACCAATAGGGTGCCCAGTATCGAAGAGTCGTCCGCTAGCTCGTTTTCTTCCTTTGTACTAAAAAAAAAAAAGTATTTCAGGTACGACTTCAGTCCAAACCTATGTAACACGGACACGATAAAATGGAGCCGTGTCTGCGTATCAGACACGTGTTTGTGTCGGACATTCACCGACACATGGTGGACACAACTCGGACACATTTGGAGACTGCTTGGACATTTTTTAATGAAATATATGCTCTATGTTTTTTTAGAGGGACTTATAAATTATCAAATATGTATGAACTATCAAGTTGTTGGAAGTTTTGAAATACATCAATCAATATATATCATATTATGAATTCTGAAATTTTTTCTTAATTTTAAATTTTATAATATATATATATGTCGTGTCCGTGTCCACTAAATTTTAGAAGTTGGTGTGTCTCCGTATCCGTATCCGTGTCGTGTCCCGTGTCCGTGTCCGTGTTTGTGTCTGTGCTTCTTAGGTCCAAACTAAGCCTGGAAGCTCATGTACTGTACTTGGTTCCTCCTCAACCCCTGAGAGAATTTCTAGTTATGCCCAATACTTATGGACAGTGTGAAGTGTGTAAAGTGTAAACTGTGCATGATTCAACTGTCAACTTACTGATAAAGAATGAACCTTTATGGCTTTTTTTTAGTCACTTTACAGCAGAAGAATGCCTCTGACAAAAACCCTGTATCCTGAACTTAAAATATGTAGCTTTACCAAGACAAGTCTATAAATTTGAAAGAAAAAAGACCTGTGTTTTGGGCCTCTGAAAAGGGGCTTGTATCAACTGCCAGATGCTATGTACTATGGTTTGAGAACCTTCCATTTACAATTCTTGTTTCATTGGCTTCTCCTGACAAGTTGGCTGAAGTGAAATGATACAGTGTTTAAGGCGCATTATGTTGCAAGAACATGCTTAAAAACGTTTTTCTCCTCCACACGGCAGGAGCATTGAAAATCATGAAAAAGTTGCCACTTCAAACCACAAAATGATTGCCATGCACTAACTTTTGCCACTCCAAAAAGCGCATCAGGAGCTTTTTTCAGGAACCCCATGTGATTTGCTTTGATGATGTCCAAAAACCTCCTCACCTCCTCCTCCTCATTCAGTTTTGTTTCTGCGTTGCGGGGTCCAAGGAACGATTTGATTAAGTTTTAAACTTGACATCTAAGCGTTAATCATCAACTCTACTTGCAGATACTGCAGAAGAAGACGCCTTGTCTGATAAAAACTTTCATTTAAAGTTAGTTGGTTGTGTTATCACTGTATATTGATATCAATTACAATCGGTTGTATTATTACTGTATATTGACATCAATTACAATCTATACACACAAATTGGTTGTGTTGTTCCTGTATATTGACATCAATTACAATCCATACACACAAATTGGTTGTGTTGTTACTGTATATTGACATCAATTACAATCTATACACACAAATTGGTTGTGCTATTACTGTATATTGACATCAATTGCAATCCGTACACACAAAAGGGTATGCCTTTGATTATAGATTTGAGAAAAGAAGATGCCTTTTTAGCACAAAAAGGGTAAAGTTCAGGCTTTGGAGTATGAATAAAGGAATAGCCTAAACCTAAGCCTTTGATGATCATTTTATTGACGGGAGATGTTCACTGGCTGCTTTGTGCAGTGTTCTCATTTTCCCAGTTTGCAGAACGTTTCTCCAAGAGTCAATACACTAAACAATGGAGACAAACATTCAGGTTTTATTTCTTTTCGGTGTTCATGAACTAGTCCCTGCATTACCTTTTACTCCCCTAAGCCTTTCATGATTTGAATTGAACAATTAGTTGCAGATTCTCAGCAACACAGTGAAGTAATGAATACAGCAAAGTTTCAGTCTAGTATAGTCCATAATGTAAAAACATACAACTTGTATTAAATGGTAAACAGCACCATGTTGAGCCGGTGAAAAGGAATCCAGTCGAAACAGGATTGAATTCAGAAATAATAGAACAGGTAGCATCACAACAGAAACCAAGAAATATTTAAAAGAAAAATTTTATTTGTTTGTTCTGTCCAAAAACAAACAAGAACCTAAATGCAACAGAATTCAATATGTCCTGTTCTTCTGCTTACGGATTCTTCTTCACCGGAGAGAAGCAATATTTGTTTTGTTGTCGAACTATACAAGTTCAATTCATTCCATATCCTCTTGGCCCTCTGCAGGGCATTGAATAAGCTCCAAAATGTTCACAACTTCCTCCATGTCCGGTCGGTTAGATGGTACCTGAGAAGCACAAATAAGGCCAAGTTTTATCACCGGAATAGCTTCATCTGCTGGAAAATTTCCACGAAGTCTACCGTCGATGCATTCCTCCACTCTACCATCCTCCAATGCTCCCCTCACCAAGTCACAGAGCACCACCACATCATCCTCCATGTACTCAACTGGCCTTTTTCCTGTCACCACCTCTAACACCAAGACACCAAAACCATACACGTCACATTTCTCTGTTATCTTCACAGTTTTACAAGCAAATTCAGGAGCCATGTAGCCCAGTGCACTCTGGATTTTGCTGCTTAGGATGCAACGGTCTAGCATTGGCAACAGCCTTGCCAGGCCAAAGTCCCCAACCTTTGGCTCACCAAAATCATCTATAAGAATATTGGTTGATTTTAGATTGTAGTGAATGATGTTCATCCGATGCAAATGTGCCAAACCTTTCGCCATTCCTAGAACTATGTTGAATCTCTGTCTCCAGTAGAGACAGTTTGTACTGGGTACATCATGCAAATGCTTGTACAAACTCCCACTAGAAATGTATTCGTAAATAAGTAGCTGCAAGGATGGAGTCCAGTAATAACCTTCCAATGCCACGAGATTATGGTGCCTGATCTTTCCGAGTTTCTTCACTTCCCTCTCAAACTCTTCTTGGGATTTAATTAAGCTTGAAACTGTTAGTTTCTTTATAGCAACTGAACGCCCATCTCGAAGCATTGTTCGGTAAACTACTCCAAACCCACCACGACCAATTTCACAATCCTTGTTGAGAAGTGCATTGGTCCCCGCAACAAAATCAGCATCACCAGAAAACATAACAAGCTTTCCGTAGTTTGGATCATTAGTAGGGGAACAACTGAAATCCTCCCCACCTGACAGTGTGATTGCAGCAGGAGAATGTGACCTGGAGGACTGCACATGGATGTTGAGGAGAGTAACAGCTATCACACCAATGGCAATTAACGCAGCTGCACCAATAGCTATAAGGGCGGAGATGCTCAGAACAATCTTCCGATGACGTTGACTTAAAGAAGAGCCATGAGAAGAACCAGAGGAGTTTGGATTGAGGACAATGGGCTTTGGATGAACTGAAGGGCAGGAACGGTTGACAACAGATCCACACAAAGACGGATTGTCAGAGACAGATGAGGGGGAAATGGTGTTGAAAAAACCCCCAAGTGGTAGCTCACCTTCTAGGTTGTTATGGGAGATGTTGAAGGATAACATGTGTGAAAGATTTGTCAACTCCTTGGGTAAGCTTCCTGAAAGGTTGTTGAAAGACAAGTCAACATGCTGGAGGCTGCTTAGATTTGCAATGGCTGCAGGAATTGGACCACTGAGATTATTCTGAGATAAGATCCTGAAAATTTTCAAGCAGAAAACAAGAGGAAAGTTAGAATTTGCAACTAGAAACTGCTGATAAATTATGAGTCTAAAAACAAGATAAGAAAAGGAGATATTAACACAAGCATTTTCATCAAGTGAAACCTAGTTGAATTTATCAGCCTATGATCAGTTTGAAAGTTATACAAATATCAAAACAAATGCCACTACATAGACATTGGATTATATGGATATTTCAGTTTGACAAGCCTACGATCAATACAAATCCTAGAAATGTTTCCATATGTTCCTGAAGTTGTCGACAAGGTTGCTAACGATGATTCACATAAATGTGAAAACACATTTAACAATTAAACTCCAACGGTTCAACCTCTAATCAGGAATAATATGGGCACGACATTTAAGAGATTCACAATAAAAAAAACATACATGTAAACCAATAGCTAATCAATCAAGACCCTAGAGTGTAAGCTCTAATTGTGATAATGTCAATCAAAATCACTAAACTACAACTATCATCACACCTACTTATAACCAGTACCAAACAGAAAGGTAAAGCATGAAACTCAAGCAAGCAAGAACTCACAAAGATGTTAGAGATGAGCAGTTCTTTATTTCCGTCGGAATCTTCCCAGTCAGTACATTATTTTCCAACCTGAGTTCCAAGAGCGAAACTGCTGCTCCAATCTCAGAAGGAATGGCTCCGTTGAGCCTATTATTGCTCAAGTCAAGAAGTTGCATTGCCTTCAGTTCTCCTATGCTCGATGGAATAGAACCCAAGAGCTGGTTCTTGGATATATTAAAGAGCAGCAAGCCACTAAGGACCCCAATATTGTGTGGAATTTCACCAGATAAGGCATTTGAAGATAGATCCAGTACCTGAAGACCTCCAAGAGAAGCTGTCATGGATGTAACTGCAGGATACTTCAATGTTCCACTTAACTTGTTACCAGAAAGTGACACACTTCTTAAGCTCATCTTGAAAATCCATGAAGGAATATTACCAGACAAACGGTTTTGACTAACATCTATGCTCATAAGGTCGAGGCAATTAGCAAAAGAATCAGGCAACCCACCAACAAACTGGTTCATGGATAGATTTAGTTCCTTCAATGAATAAAGACTTCCCAGGGAATCTGGAATCCTACCAAAGAATCTATTGCTAGAGAAGTCCAAAGTCTCAAGATATTTAAGTTCCCCAATCCAGCCAGGAAGTTCACCGGTCAGTGAGTTTCTTCCCAATCTAAGAGAATTGCAGGCAGTAAGTTTCTGCAGTGATTCAGGAAGGCTGCCAGACAGAGAATTCTCGCTAAAATCAACTTGTTTCAAAGACAAGCACCTTCCTATGTCTGCTGGAACCGACCCAGAAAACCTGTTCTGTTGCATATTAATCAATCTCAAATCATACAAGTTGGCTATTCCTTCCGGAACTACTCCTTCCAAGAAGTTATCAGACAAATCAAGATACTGAAGCCCTCTTAGAGACCACAAACCAGGTGGTAATTCTCCAGTAAGCTGATTAGATGAAAAGTTAACAGTTGACAGTGCCAAGCAGGAGCTCAACGCATCAGGAATCCGCCCTGTAAGGTTATTCCTAGCAAAAGAAACAGATCTAAGCGACCCACATTGCCGGAAAAAATCATCAGGGATTGCCCCTGAGAGACTATTGTCGCTCAAGTCAACAACTTGCAAACCCCCAAGTCGAACTAGATCCGGGTTTATAGTTCCAGTGAAGTTGTTGCTCGACAAGGACAGAACTTGAAGAAACTGCAACCTCAAAAGTCCACGACCGATGTGCCCAGAAAGAGAAAAGCCATCAAGAACCACTTTTGTGACTCTATGAGAGAGTGGGTCGCATGTGACGCCGACCCAGTAGCACGGAGTGTCGTCGTCTCCGGACCATGATATGAGCTTAGAGTCGGGGTCTTGTAGACCAGCCTTGAAGACTATCAAACCGAAGACATCATCGTTCAATGTCGGGTCCAATGACTGTGCAAACACTGAAGCTAAAACAAAAGAAAGGAAGAGTTTGAAAGGTAGCATCTCAAATTTACAACTCCAGGACTTGATCAAAGGTCGGATTTTTTTTTAGAGCTTAAGGCTTCATTACAACAAGACGTTATAGAACTTGGTACACAAAAAGCCATCGAAACAGAAGGCAGAAATTATCTGGACAAGTAATGATGACACCAAACGCTTGTCGGGTTTGGAGGGTATAGAACAGAAAACCAAATTTCATCAAAAGGGAAGCTTCGGATGCAAAATATTAATGGAGGATACTACTCGGAACAGAAAAAAGAGGGATTTTTTTGGACGCAAATGAGAAGATGGAAACTTTCCTGCTCTCATAAGAACGTAGAGGCAGGACACAATAAAGAGCTGAACTTTTCAAGAGTAACAGAAGAAAAAAGATCGAATGATAACAGAGAATGCTTCACCTACAATGAACCAAAAAAGAAAACCACTTTCCTCTTTCACATTCAAAATGGAGAAAACTAAAAATGGTGGCACTCACTCAAAAACACACAAAGAGGTATGAGAAAGCACTCGCCTTTCATCCACTCAAGACCCAACAAAAACCATAAACAATGAACAGGAGAGAAAGTGGTATTGAAACAGAAAAAGGCTCGAACTTGAAAAGAAAAAGGTTCAGACAAAGCCAAAATAAACAAGTTGTTGTTTTGTGGTGGTGGTGTTGGTGATGGTGTCAATAAATGGAGGGTGTACCGCGTACTGTTGTCGGGTTCTGTGACCAAGAAGCAAGGAATCAAGGCGGTAAGTTCGCCGGAAAAAGCAGCGACAAGGGCGGGAGAGTATTGATGAGTTTACACAATTCGAAGCTCTCGAATCAGAAGAAGAAGAAGAAGAAGAAGACATTAATGATGGGGTCAGAGGAGAGATGGGGTTGGTGTTAGTGATGAGTAATAATAAAAGGAGTAAAGTAATGACACAGAGAAAGATGAGAACTTTTGAAGTGCTTCTTTAATGGCGAATACACACACACACCAGCGGGAGACCAGAAGGAGTAAAAGCAGGAGTCTTGAACTCTGCTAATGTCTGTTTTTTACTTTCTTTAGTCAAAGTAGAATCCAATGTGTCTGCTTCCGCTTCCATTCTGTCATCCTTAATTTTCTAACATTCCAAGTCAGAAACACTCTTTTTCTCCTCCAATCCTTAATTCTATTTTATGTTCTTCTTCTTCTTCACATGTCAAGACAAAGACTTTCCTATTTCATTACCATAAATCTTATTGCTTTCTAACTGCAAAGTTTCAAATATGTCCAAGGATCAATGCTAGACTTTGAAATGGTGACTTCAAGCAGAAGACAAATTGATATGAATACTGACTTAATGCATACATACTTACAAGGCCTAGGCCTTATTAACAGATTCTTAGTTGAAACGACCCTTTACAAGCGGAAGTGGGTCGAGTTCAGAACTCTACAATTTGAACTCGATTCGATTTGAATCTTCGAGTTTGAATTCAAATTCATCTAATACATTAATTTTAAGTAGGATTAGCTCTAATTTTTAATAATTTAACATTTTCAAAAATATTATTGACTCAATTCTTGATTTTTAAATTAAACTCATGTTAATGTCTATTAGTTGGATAATTATATTATAATATAAAGAAGACATGAAGGTTCATTTAGAGGAAAATTAGCACTAGGGATAATTTGTAAGCTTAGATTCCAAATGCAATCAACTTAAAAATTTTAACTTTATTATAAAAAAACTCAAATTCAGTTTAAAAATTTTGAATCTAATTTTTTATATAATATATTTACATATGGATCCTTCTGTGATTCCGTTCCATTTAGGATTAGGAATAGGTGTAATCGAACCTGTTTTTTAACATATATATCTCCTTATTTGAAATTCTATTCTATTCACTTCTTTGAGCCTCTATTGAATCAAGAAACAGGTTTGATTATCCATTTTTTATATATAGTTTTGATATAATAATATATATAAGGTATTTTCTGGATAATTCATATCGAAACAATTGGATGTCCGACTCAGACCTACATGACATAACCAATCAATAGAAAGACTCCAAGACTCTCTATCTTTGTTATATATTCCATACATCACACTAAATAGATATCATATTCATGAAATACAATTCACTTTTAAGATGTTTTGGTAGTGAAATGGTAGATAAGTGAGACTCAAATCTCATGCTAAAGAGGAATCCTCTTCAAGGCATAATATTGAGAATGCTCATTAAAAGAGCAATTTAATAAGAGATCTCGTTAAAAGTCAAATCAGAAGTTAAACCAGTAAAATAAAAAAAATTTAAAGTTTTAAAGTTTCAACCGGCATTAAATTATCATAAAATCGAGTTAATTTTTTTAAAATAATTAAAATAGATTGTTCTTACTAATCTAAGAATTTAAAGTTCAATTAAAAAAGAAATTTTAAATACAATTTTTTTGAAATATTTAGTTTATAAAAATTATTAATTAATAAATTGATTAGTTTATAAGAAATTATTAATTAATAAAAACTAACTGATTAATTAAAAATTGATCAATTTTTTAAAAAAATTGAACAAAAAATTAAAAAGTGAACGGTTCAAAATTTTTATTATTAAACCGATCAAATTAATTAGGCTTTTTAATTAGAGTTTTTTGTTTATCTTAGACCAATTTCAAATTTAAATTCAATTATATTACATTTTATTGATCCCATTAAACTCATACGTGTTCCAATGACTATATATTATGGTTAAACAAGCACAACCAAAGCAGATATCAGATCTCCATCTTCCCAAGAATCCTCATCTTATATATATATATATATATATATATGAAATCAAGACAAGCTGCTCAGTGATTAAACAACATTTATAAAAGAACTTGTAGGATTCAGAATCAAACTGGGATTCTTTTTAGTCTGAATCGAGTTTCAGTTTCCTTTTTAAAAAACTGAATGTGACCGACAGTAAAACGACAAAGTCTCTGTGCTCTCTACCGTTTGTATGTTCTTGGAGACCAAGCCAGTGATGATTCCGTAAAGTACAAGGTAAGCCAAATCCAAACTTTCTCTGTTTTTGTCCGAGTTCTCCTGGAAATGAGTCAAAGACCTCACTCTTTTGGCTTTGTTCTTTACGCTTAAAGTCCTTTTGTATTTAAAAATTCTTGAAATATAATAATAACACTTAATAAAAATCGAACGGAGATCTTTTGTCTAATTTGACTCGGTCTAATGCCTAAACGGTATCGTTTTTGCCATTAGACAGAATTGTACCGTCTCTAAATTTACGTTCAATGACCAAAACGACATCGTTCTAGACATTGGACAAGGTTAGATAGGATATAATTAGCCTGTGTTTAGTTAAGCTTATGTTAGTAAAACTTTTTTTTGTAGATCTTTTATGAGAAGAGCTTTTTTAAGAAATTAGTTAACTGTTTGACTATCATTTAGAAAAGAGTTTTTTTGAATGAAATTTACTCAGTAAACAACTTGACAACATAAAAATAAAAAATACTTTTAATTATAACTATATTTTATTTTGTAATAAATTTATTTATGCATATAAATATTATTTAAAGTATATTAAATAATGTACAAAGCACGATATATTAATTATTACATAATTTTAAACCATATAAAATATAAATAAAAATATATCTAACTAAATTTTTTATATGGATTATAAAATAAGTAAAACTAATATAAAAATAAATATTAAAACATATAAAAAAGTCAAATAATATTATATAAATTTCAAAATAAACTTAGAGATGAATTTGTGAGTATTGTGGAAATTATGTGTAAAACATAAGAGCAAAAGAGATTAAAAATAGACCCATTAATTGATCTAAAAAATATACCCGAAAAAGCCATTTGAGAGGTTTTTTTGAGAAACTTCAAATTTGAGTTTTTTTAAAAAGCTATATTTTAGTTGTCAAAAAAATCATATATATTAAAAAAGTATTTTTTATTTTATAATCAAACGCTCGTTTTTTTTTAAAAGACTTTTATAGTGAAAAAGTACTTATTAACCTCTCAAAAATTCAGCTAGACAAGTATTTAGACATAAGATTTGAACTCGTAAAATCTCACTGAGACGAGAATTTAGGGATGTTCAATAATATACGACCTTACTTCTAACTAGTAAAAAGACTGTTCTTAAATGATTTCGTTCAAACATAAGTATATCTAATTTTTTGAGTTTAAAGTATAATTTTAAATTTAATTTAAAATGTGATTAACTTAAAATTTATTCGTGAATTGAAATATTTTTATACAACATATTTATTATTCTTTTTAAAAATATTCTTTTTATTTTTATTTCCACTCTTTTTTTTCTCTAATTTTAATAATTTATGTGTAGAGATTAAACATAAAAAAGGAACTCTAAGAAGTTAACTTGAAAAGACTCCAATCCTATCAATATTATATAAAATCAATTTCAAAGAATGAAAAGGACTGACAATATATGCAAGTTGAGCTTTTAGTGCTATGCCACGGAGGATGGAGCACATGAAAAGCATAAATCGTGGACCATAATCCTTATCATAACTTCAATATATTTATAATATATTGTAATAAATTGGACTGAAAAATTAAATTCAGCTTAAATTTAATTGAATTTTATTAAAAATAATATTATTTTGATAATAAAAAGTAGAACTTTTTAAGTTTTAAATCATATTTTAATTGTGAAAGGTTGACTTTAAATCGAACCTGCCAAATAAATATTATCAACCCTAAAGTATGACTCTTTCCTCATTGAATTTGTAAATAACTAAAGGAATGACAATCTAACCCGACTCACCCGGCCCAGCTTAACCTAGCCTGAAATTAACAAGCCACGGGTTAAGATTTCTTTGGCCCATCAGGTCACTAGCTTGGCTTGGGTCACGATTGTCCAAGTTGACCCAACTTAAGACACAATTGAGAGAAACAAAATGACGTCGTTTTATTAAAAATAACATTTTATAAATTTTCTTTTAAAAAATTAATAAATTGGGTCAAATTGGCCTAGCCTATTTATGGGCCATCCAGTTGACAGTCAAGTTGCCATCTTTATGACTAATCAGTGTTATTGTGCCATCCTTACAACTAAGCATTGTTATCAAACAAAATTTGTTAAGGCAAGTGAGTGAGACACCTACGGATTGGGTTGGTGTCACACAAGGCTTTTAGCCCATTTGTTTAACTTCATACTTATTCATTGGGCTAATTGGACCAAGAAGTCATAGTCTCAGGGATCACTTATTTGAGCCCATTTACTTCAATGGTAGCCCAGCCCAACTTGTAGAATTTATCCTAGGCCCAATTAAAAGAATCTAGTTTTCAGTTTAATGATTTCGAAATTGACATAAGGAATTGGGCTTCGGGCTTACGTATATTCTAACTAAACCCAAATTAATCTCTGTTACGGGCTCTAATCAACACTAAATTAATTTCGTTTTGATTTTATAATTTTGAATCCTATAAATCATAAATAATATCATTTTACCACTCTGCCTAAACTTGATTTTTTAATTTTTGAGTTTAGTCGAATTAATCAAAATTTAAAAATCAGTTTGATGTTAAAAATCAATTTTCAATTTATTTTAGAAAGAGAGGAAGGTCTCATAAGCAATGTTACGAATATTGTACCGGATTTAGTACCGGATTGGTTTCTAGTACGGTACTATACCGGGTATCGTTTTAGGTAATTTTTTAAATTTATGAAATAGTCTCTAATTTAATTTATAAAATTAATTTAATAATTATTAATAAATATCATTAATTTAAAATATATTTTTTAAATATATAAATTTCAAATAAATTTTGGTTTAATAATTAAAATATCTAAAATAAATATTAGTTTATAAATAAAATTTTTTAAATTATTTATTTTAAAAATAAAATATTTTTAGAAATACTTTATTAATAAATATTATATAAAATATTAAAATAAATTTAAATAAAAATAATTTATTTTAAATTTTATTTAATTTATAATTATTATTAGTAATAAAAATATTATTTTTTTATTTAAAAATTTAAAAAATTCACAATAACTATAAAATTTGAAGTAAATAAAATAACTAATTTAAAAAACTTTGAAAAAAGAGGGGAAAAGAGAGGTCGGAGGGAGAGTTTAAAATTTTTTGAAATTTTTGCAAAAAAGTTTCCTTATTTTTTAAAATTTTCGATACCAACCAGTAGGTACCGACAGGTATCATCCGAATGCTACTGGTACCGACCAGTATTTAAACTTGGTACAATCAACCCTCCGTTTTCATACCGATTTTGATTCGGTACATGCCGATATGAAATAGTATCTTAAATTTTGCTCATAAGTCTATTGATTACTTATTTTATAAAAAAAGGTTCTTGCTGTACCGGTCGGTGCGAAATGCTATCCTAAACCTTACCCATAGGTCTATTGATTACTTATTTTATAAAAAAGAGGTTCTTGCTTTAACACTATTGGTAAAGATTGAAAAGAACATAACAATGATTAAAAATTTCAAATGGTTCGATTGGTTTTGTTGTAAAAATTTTGAATTAACTAATTTTTTTGGTTCAATTTTTAACTTTTCATTTGAATTTACTTTAATAACTTTTGTAATTAAAAACCGATTGATTTATTAATTAATTAATCGATTTTTCTAAATTTTTATAAATTAATTAATTTTTTTTAGTATTTTTATTAAACTTTAAATTCTTCTCTTTTTTATCACATTTTAAAATTTATAAAATTTTTATGTAGCTAGTGGCCCTATTCCGGATAATATGCTTAATAATACTGTCTCTTTTTTTGTTACTAATGATGGAGATTGCAGATTAGAGATGGAAGTATTTTTCTCAGTTGCTCCCACTTCAATTTGCTCTTATATTGCTGCTACACTTGTGCCCTCCGATGCTTGTGATAAGGATTTCCTTTTTTGGGATCTGTCTTCTTCAAGAGTTTTTATTTTGAGGTTTGCGTATGATTTTCTTTTCGAAAATTATATTCCCTCTTATAATTTTCCTTATAACCTGATTTGAAAGTGGCAAGGCCCTAAAAAAATCATAATGTTTTTTTAACAAGGCCTCAACAATGACGTCTTAACTAACGATGAAAAAACTCGAAGACACTTAAGTGACTTTGGGAGTTGTGATATTTGCAACGACGACCCTGAAATCTTTCTACACATTCTCCGTGATTGTCATGTTGCTATTCAGTTCTGACATCTTTTTACTGATTTTAATAATTTGAGCTCCTTCTGAAATGTTAATCTGAAAGATTGGTTGTTATTGAATCTGAAAAGCTCCCATCTCTCCCATGATCATCTTAGTTGGCATACCATTTTCAGCTTAAGCTGCTAAAACCTTTGAAAACGAATGAATGACAACGTGTTTAATTCCAGTGATCCTTCCATCTTTAATACCTTGCAGAGTACTATTTCTGAAGTTAAATTGATTCATGATACCTTCAACAAGTTGTCTTTGCAGAATAATAGTCATTCGATTTTAAGGTTAATTTTTTGGAAATGTCCACATTCCCCTTTTATGAAGCTCAACACTGATGCTTCTTTGGCTGCCTTCACAGGGATTGCTGCAGATGGAGATTTGATTTGTGATCATAATGGTCGCTGGAAATATGAGTTTGTTTTCAAGACGGGTCGTTATTCTATTCTTCGTGCGGAGTTGTGGGCTCTTTATTATGGTATTCAACTCACTTATAATCTTGCTTATTTGGATGTTCTTGTAGAATGTGATAATGAGCTTGTTGTCAAGATGTTGATCGATGGTGTTCAAGCTATTCAAGTTGTTTGTCTTTTGTTGGTACAATTCTAGCCTTATTGAATCGCTTCAATAATATAAAACTTACTCACATTTACAGAGAAGGAAACTTTGCTATTGATTCCCTTTCTCATATTACTTTTAATTTTTCTCCTGAATTTTATATTTTGAGGCAAGTCTCCTTCAGTATTGATAAATGAATTGATCGTAATTTAATAGTAGTCTCTTATGTTAGCTAATTGTTTTGCTTTCGTAAGTTTTGCTCACCTACAACTTGACTTACAAATGACTTGTGGTCAAAGGTACAATAAAGATCCCCTCCTTAGTTCCATGAGTCAGGACGTCACGTCGTTTAGGAAGTTATTAGGAGCCCTAAGGACTCTTTCTCTTGTTTCCCTCGTTATTTTCGCCTTTCTGAGTCTCTGTGTTCAGTCCACTCTGGTTTGAAAGAAGCAAAGAAGTATGAGAATGAGTGTGGCAATTGAATTGTTATCTATCGGAAAACCTAGCTGTAGCCCTAATCCTATCCCAGTTCCCCAAAAAATGACTTCTTTGTACTATTCTTCTTCTTCTTCAATGGCTTTGCCTCCATCTTCTCTTCGATTCAATTCTATCCTTAGGCCTAGACATCAGCTTACTCTCTTCTCCACTAACCCTCCTAAAGGCCTCGGCTTTGCCCTTTCTTCTCCTTCTCTCCACCGACCGGTTGTCTCATTCGCCGCCTCCCATGAAGAATCGGTGAGCTAACACCTTATCTCGATTCTACCTCCGTTTAAAACCTCTTTGTTTTTGTAAAGTTGGTTTCTTTCTGGAAATTGAAATCTGGGTCTCTTTTACTTCCTTTTTTTTTTTAGCTTTGTTTTGTATAGAATATGGTGGTTGTGAGCTAAGTATTTTAATTTTGTTAACTTGGTATCGTAAAGATTGGACTTTTTTTTTTCTTTTTTTTCATATGATTTTAGAAGCCTTCTGAAATTGAAGTGGAGAAAGAGAGGGATGATCTGAAATTGGGAGCTGAAGGATCAGATGAAGAATGGAAACAGACCCTTGAGGCTTTCAAAGAGCAAGCTTTGAAGATGCAAAGTGTGTCACAAGAAGCTTACGAAGTTTACTCTAAGAGAGCTAAAATCATTCTTGAAGAAACTTCGGAGCAGTTAAGAATTCAAGCTGAAAAGGCCAGGAATGATTTAGGTGTCCTAGCTAAGGAGATTGGTGAAGAGGGTAAGGACTATCTATCAACAGCTGCTGAGAACGCCCCTGAACCAGTCAAGGAGATTGTGCAAACATTTGCTTCCATTGACGACATTAATGATATCTCTAAAATCCAAGATTTTCATGTTGGAATACCTTATGGTAAGAAGAGTTTTACATATTTTCTGACGTTATTATATTGTCCTCCTGTTTGCTGCATTGTAAAGACTATATTGAAGTGGTTGCATAATGGATGTTTGGATTAGATGAGTACGTTCTGATCGAGTGGATTATGCTTTGCAGGTTTGCTTCTTTCTTTTGGTGGTTTTCTGTCCTTCATGATTACGGGAAGCATATCTGCCATAAGATTTGGGTTGATTCTTGGCGGTGCCCTTTTAGCATTCAGTGTATCAAGTTTGAGATCGTACAGAAAAGGAGAACAATATCCTTTTGCCTTGAAAGGACAGACAGGTTAGCATACTCTTCTTTTCTATGGTAATGGTATGGTAAGAGAAAGGTTGTTATATGTTAGCTTCGTACTTTATTATTTAGAGTGATCATTTCTCAGTTATGATTCGACCGAAGAGACGTCTGATTTATAGACTTTGCATCAAAGAGTCGAATGATTAAGTAGTTTTTTCAACTTGAACATTCCTTTCATTTCATGGGACACACTACAAGACTTAAATATTTAAAGAAATTTATTTTCTTCAAAAAAGAATGTATGTATATTTAGAATTAAGTAATGAAAAATATGAAAATAAGAGACTATTTGTAAAATCTGTGAAAAATGTCGCATGATACATAGATGGGGACGAGTTATAGCAATTTGTCCCTACCTAAACATAAACAAAGAGAGGTATAATCTTTCAACACGGTAGCTCTCTAAAAGTCCCATATACAAAATCAAAGGGTTAGAATTAAACAAAATGCTGAACTTCCATCAGAAGCTGTGTGGCCGATTCATGTCTTAGGTGTAATATGCTTAAAAGTATGTGGATGAAGATCCACAGAAGCCATTGATAAAGGCTTGTCGTATAATGATCATTTCATGCTTGTTTGTGGATGGAGTTTGGTTATTGGGTCTTTCATTTGAGGAAGATTGACTGAATTTATGTTTCTGATTTAATTCTCTGTTTGGTGTAATAAATATTGGTCTTGAGGTTTCTATTTTCTGTTTGTTGCAGCTATAGCAGGTATAATCTTTGTTAGAGAGCTGCTTTTGCTGTCTCAGGTAGAATCTTTCTGCACCCACATGATATGATTTTCTTGACTGCTTTATGCTTGGAGTGTGCTTGTTAACTAGTTTTTTCAATTCCTTTTAGCAGAGAGCTTCGTTTCTTAAACTTTTGGCAACTGTCATAAGGTACCTGAATCCCTCTTTCATTCATTTTCGACTTTTCTCTTTTTCATATTCTCTGTTCCTTGTTGATACTTGAAAGTCGTTCTTGTGTATGTTAAGCCTTTGCATCAGCTTGAAATGGAAGTTCAATGCGTAGAACTTCATGAACAAGAGTTTGATAAATGCTTTACTTTGGTTCGCAGTGGCGCAACGGTTGTGTTTTATATTTATCGGATCAAATTGAACCGGAAACAGGTGAAACCTTCTGACTTGGGACAAGGAGCAGAAAACTGAATGCATTTGCACAAGACATCCGTAAAACACTCGATACATTGTTTTCCATCAATACGACCTCTTCTATCTACTCACTGATAAAAGGTTCAACAAGATTACAAAGGTAGAAGAAGAGAAAGATTGTGATTTTAGACGAAACATTGGAATCTGTAAGAGTTGGTTTTCCTCCAATGTCAGTCTGTGGTGGATGAGCAAGACTCGAGTTTGTGTTATCTTTTCCCAGCAGTAGCTGTGTCACAATGGATGTTGTCCAGTTTTTGCTATAAATTGTTGGCTAGTTGAATGCATAAATTAATGTCGAAAATGGTTGTTCTTGATGTCATGGTTACTGTTGTGTCACGATTTTGCAAAGGAAGCCATCAATAATAGTTGTTATTGTTCATAGTTGTAAGTAATGATTTTAAGATAGAATCTAAGGTTGATGACAGAAACAGGTATAGGAACGGAAATGTAAACAGCATGGCGAAAAGGCTCGGACCCGTCTCTGATCTTGTCACGTTAAACTTAGCAAAACCTAAGTCGGGCTGAAGGAATCTAGTAACGCCAGATTGATCCTACCAAAAAAAACTTCCAGATTTCAGGCTTAAGGGCACTTTTTTCCTTACATATATAGTAAATATATATATAGACCCATGTGTTCTGTTATTTGGGGGAGGGGGAGTTGACAACCTCATGATTGGTTGCCAGTCTAACCGAATCTGTTAGGAATAACAGATTCCTAGTATAAATAAGCAAGACATGGGGGGAGAGGGCAGGCATTTTGAGTGTACTGTGTGTGAGTGAGCTTAAGGCGGGAGATTGCTGGTCCTCGAAACCAGTTTATCTTGTATTCGTTTTACAAAAATTAATAGCAACTTCTTATATTTCCTTACCTGTTTTCTGGAACCTATCACTGGTATCAGAGCAGTTGATCCTCGGTAATGGCTGCCAAGAAAGCTGATAATAGGTTGGAAGGTATTGAGAAGGATTTGGAGCTCCTTCGGGAAGAGAGGCGCAGAGATGGGGAGGAGATACAGAGAGCGATCAGTCAAGCTCACCAAGAGTTTGAGAAACAGCTCAGTCGTTCCACTCAAGAGTGGCAGCGACATCTGGACGACCACAGCTCGGAGCTCCAGGAGAAGATGGAGGCGATCAATCGAGAAATGGGAGAACGCCTAAGGTCTGAAATAAAAAGTATGATGCTGTCGGTGTTGCAAACGTGGAAGAGGGCCGACGGTCCCGAACCGCCACAGCTTCACTCGGCGAAGTTGTTTGACGGGGAGTCCTCGGTGATAGGCATGAGAAGAGGCCGAAAAGAGGAGGCTAAGGAGGATATTTATACAGGGATGGACACGGTTCAAGAAGGAGGAGATGCTGGGTGGGTCGGGTTGGAACCGTATGCCCATGGGCGACCCGCGGAGCTCCAGGTGAAGGATGGGTCTGACCCGACTATTAAACATTTAGTCGGGGACAGATTAGGGCAAGCAAGAGGGCTGGAAGAGGAAGGCTATCGCAAAGCAAATAGACGTGAGGGGGAAGACTAGAATAGGGAGGAGCGAATCACCGGCAAACTCAGGCCGGACCGGAGTTGAGGGGTTGTTATCTCGAGGCGGAGGGTGACCGGCAAGATGAGCACTGGAGAAGGGGACTTGCGGCCGACGATCCCCGACCATCTGAGTGGAGGCGTGATTGCAAGCCCAGACGAATCGAAATGCCCACCTTCGGTGGAACTGATCCCGATGGGTGGATCTACAAGGCTAAACGGTTCTTCTCAGTCGGAAGGTTCACGGAAGCAGAGAAGATGGAGCTGGTTGGAATGAGCATGGAGGGAGACGCATTGACGTGGTTCCGATTACACACTCATATACCTCTCACGCCCATGAATTTTCTCACACCCATGAATTATTCTCACAGGTGTGACTCCTGCACAGGCTTGATTTTCACTCTCACGCCCATGAGTGTGAAGGTTTAGACAAACTCTGATTTTATTAGTCACATCATGCTACAGTGTTCTCTAATAGTATTTGCACCCGAGAGTTTTTGGTACAAGCTAAACCATCTTGCTTCTTTCGAATATAACTTCTTCACCCGATGTCCAAATGACTTAATTATTAGACCAATAGATTCATAAGATATTGAATTATATCTACACCAAAAATCATAGCTTTCTGAATTGATTTGGTTGGTGAATTTAAAATGGAAATATTACTGTGCTGAAGTATGATAATTGATAGGATTAATTTACTGAATATACTTCGGTGTTTTGATTATATCTAGATCTATATGATTCCAAATAACATGATTTTTGATTTGGATTAAACTAAATACACAGGGCTACAAATCATATGCAAAAGTTGAATTGTGATTCAGTCTCTAAGAAGTTGAATTTCTGGATGAAAGTTGTGTATAGTACATTATTTTTGAATGTGAACAACCCGATAATGTTTGAGGTATATCTTCCAAATTAATGAACCAAATTGAGTGATTTTGGTATCAATGGAAAGATAATACATATAGGAACACTTTTCTAGAAGAGAGTATAACCAAATTACATCATTTTCACTTTTTGATTGAATGTGAATAGTAGACTCGAAAGTGTGACTTGGAAAAATTATGAAGTGAGTCAATGAGAAAGGAATGAAGATTTTAATGGTTTTAGTGAGGCATAAACCTAAGTATAAATTATACTTAGATGAGTTTTGAAATGGGAATGATTTT
>JANZLX010000005.1:1143885-1176701 GCA_025531955.1 Erythroxylum orinocense | reverse complement strand
ACAGTGGGGGAGTACACTAGTAAGTTTCTGGAACTTGCGGCTCCACTCCCAGAATTACCAGATGCGGTACTGGAGAGCACCTTCATGAATGGATTAATGGAAGAAATTAGATTGGAAGTGCAGTTACTGAAACCGCGGAGTCTGGCCGAAATGATGGAGTTATCCCAACAAGTAGAGGAAAAATTCAGGCGGATGAGTGAGTTGAGGTGGCACAGATGGGGGGCAGGCACAGGATTGAGAAATATGGGGGCTAGATCCGACAGTATGATGGTGGAAAAAAAAAGGGAAGAGTTAGCTAATAATTGGGCCACTATGAAAACTAGCATAAAACTATGGAAGAAGGCAGAAGTCAAAACAGAGGAGGATTTAAGAGGTTGACGGTGAGTGAATTAGAAGACAAGAAGGCTAAGGGGCTTTGTTTTAGATGTGATGAGAAATTCAGCTCAGGCCACCGATGCAAAAAAGTAGAGCTCCAAGTTCTAGCAGTCATGGATGAAGAAACATAATAGCAGGAGGAGGTGGAAGGAAATGAAGTGGAGAAGACACTACATGGGAGCTAAACAAAGACATGAAAGATAGATTTCTCGACTTTCACCTTGAGGACAAGGTGAAGCTGATGAGGGGAGTATTGATAGACCCAGGAACCTAGAAATAAATTTACATATATAGTAAATATATATATAGAGACGTGTTCTGTTATTTGGGGGAGGGGGAGCTGACAACCTCATGATTTGTTGCCAGCCTAACCGAATTTGTTAGGAATAACAGATTCCTAATATAAATAAGCAAGACACGAGAGGAGAGGGCAGGCATTTTGAGTATACTGTGTGTGAGTGAGCCTAAGGCGGGAGGTTGCTGGTCCTCGAAACCAGCTTATCTTGTATTCGTTTTACAGAAATCAATAGCAACTTCTTATATTTCCTTACCTGTTTTCTGGAACCTATCAGAATCTAGTAACGCCAGATTGATCCTACCAAAAAAAAACTTCAGATTTCAGGCTTAAGGGCACTTTTTATCCAAAATCTGAGCTTCGATCAAGCTCGAACTTGAGTTCGGGCCTGCTTTCCATAGGCTTGATTGGATTCAGATCTGAATTTAGCCCGTTGTCATCCTAATTACATGTTGAAAATGAAAACAACAATTTTAGGAAAATGCTGCTGCCAAGGGAGGTGGTAAATTTTTTAGCAGAGAATAACAAAAAAGCAACATAGTGACCTATGAGAACAATAATAGAATTGAAATTCTAACTATACATCAATATAAACTTTTTGAGTGCTGCTGAGACTGATCAGCATCATTTACAAAATATGTACCTTCTGCTAAATACAGAGGAGTGACCAAGTGCAGGAATTGCCTGATCATCAATCAAACATTAGCTAATGGAAACACTACTTCCCGCTCTTCATCGAGTTCTTCAGATATCGAACCGCGAATGATGGTGTGATGGTGTCTCTTCTCGGCTATCCAAGGGCATGTACTGTGCCATAATTGCTCGTATCTCTGAATCCATGTATCTCTGCAGAATGATCTCTATCAGCTAAAACTCAAATGCACTGGTATTGACATCTTAAGCAAACATATCAAACAAACCACGTTAAAAAGTTTTAGTCCAGTCTGAATTGTTCACCTTCTGTCAAAGTTGGACAATCAGCACAAGTTCTTAATTGGAAAATAATGACAGAAACAACTGCATACCCGGATTCTATACTTGTATACTGCATATCCAGCAACTCCGGCCGCAGCTAAACCAAGAATGATTATCCATGCAAAGCTCCAGCTAACCTCTGTGCTTGATTCTTTACCTGATGCATGAAACAATTTACTTAGGCTGTTGGTACCAAAAAATGAACACCCCAAGCGCATGAGATGGAAGTAATATAAAATATGATGCTAGACCCAAAAAAAACCATATCCAAACTTCCTGAAATTAACTTCTACAGCTTGATGCTTATCTATTCGGCATCTATTATTCATCAAGTGAATGCTATTAGATGAGCAGAAAATTCTAACAAGCTCATATGAACAGAAATTTTCCAAATGCTAACACCCAGAAAAAATGTTGAACTCAAAACAACCAGATTAAATTAACTGGAATTAGGTTGAACTACATAGAAATGCAATACAGAAACATATCAAATTTGAAGATATATGAAGCCATGACAAACTAAAACTGGGGATGTGATGACAGTTATACATTTTGTCGAAAATGCCAAAACTGTGTCAGTGGAAGGATACTTACTTATGCATGTATCATGTTCTCGCATGTACAACAAACCACCGCTACAGCTGCACTCATAACTGCCCCATGTGTCCTTGCATTTGCAAGCAGGACATTGGCAGACCAGTTTCTCTTTGCACTCATCCACATCTAGAAAACAACCAAAATTGAGAAAACTTTATAGTGAACCAATCTGTTTTTAACAACTAAACCCCCATATCTGGACACTTCTAGGATTGATTTTTCTTTAGACCCATCTAAGCATCGCAAAGCAATGTTTACTAGGCATTCCGATAAACATTACTGCATATCCTATGTGGCTTAGGACTTGGCAAAGTTCAATGGTGTGTCAAACAAACTTTATCAACATGAACTCCTCAACAACAAATGTATGAAATGAATATCTTATGAAGAATATATCATGCTATGCATTTTAAATCAGTACATGCTAATGCCATAATATTTACCATAAGCCTTCAACCAAGGCTCTCATAACTGTTGGTCTTTAGTGTCAAAACTATTTAACGTGATAAGAAACTTTAGGTGCAGAAGAATTAACAAAGAAAGTAATCAAGTTAAAATGAAAGAAACTTGAACAAGAAGAAGGCATGAGGAACAAGACAGGCGAACCAGCTGATTATCCAGTACTCAATATGAGATCACTTGATATAATCAAGGGAAGAAATAGTACCCTCACATATGTTGACTCCATCACCCTTGAATCCTGGAGGACACTTGCAACCTTGTGAATTATCATCCTAGAAAATTAATTAGATTCCATAGCATAAGAATCTCCAAAACAGGGGCTCTTAAAGAAAACATTGAAGAAAGTACAACAGAAGTAAAAGAGCTCTGTAGTTAAAGTGGGAAAGCTTACAGTGCAAGCAGTGAAGGTTCTATCATCTTGGGTTTTCTTCCAACATCCTCCATTATTAATTTCACAACGCAAAGCACCTGAAGCTGTTTGCAAAACAAGCATGAATGAGAATACATAAAGAAAATACTCCTATGTGATTCCAACTCAGAAGTGATGGTTTAAGGATTCTGACATCAGGTGGAGGAACCAAAGTAAATATAAATGCTTATGCATTACTTCTTTGACACCATAAAAACAACATTAAAACTGAAGAAAATAGTTTCAGGAAAAATTAGCTCGGCATCCCTTAACGTAGCAAATACAAGCAAAGGTTATGTGCACCTGTTTCCTGAGGTAAAGCTGACATCCCATGGAATAAGACATTAAGGCAGCTACTATGATTTGTTCATGGATAATAATCAAAACTCATGGCCCCCGATTCCAATTTGAGGCCAAATAAAGGGAGAAATCATAGAACTTTAAGCAAAACATGATTTTTATGCTAGGAATGTTGAACAGAATTTAAACAGAAAGAGAAAAGTTTCACCTTCACAATGAGTATAACCATCCCCAGTAAATTTCATGCCTTGTACCACTGGACATTCACACACTCTACCACGAAAAGTATCCTATAAAGTTTAAATCCAGAAAAGGTACCGCTATCAGTATTCAATTATTTCAAACAGTCACTGAAACGGTCGAAAGCATGTCGATACCTTGCATGCAGTAAGGTTAGCAGCCTTGTCCTGCCAGCACCCACCATTGTTTTCCAAGCATTCATTAGTTTCGATATCTGTACACATGTCATGTTAACAATTGATACCATCTCTAAGAAAAACTCATCCAGTAAGATCCTATCATAAGAGGCAACTCTTTATCAGTTAAACATTCATAATGACTCTATGATAATAAATATACTGCTACTACAGTTCCACCTATATTAATAGGTGATGGAAGCATCTTCTCAGCAGTGCAGTCATGCAATAGAAGTATTGGTTAAAGCAACAAACCGTAAGAAATTTATCAAAGTTTAAGTTTAGTTCTATTAAGAATAATAGTCTCAAAGATTATAACCTTCAGTTAGACATATGGCTGGTTCTGTTGTCTATCGGAAGCCTGCACATATAGCCTTCAGAACTGCTCCTTTTTCCAACTTTCCTAGAAACAGTAAATAAGTACAGATAAGATAAAGCTAATTGGAGTAATGAGGTAGCCAACGCAAGTTTTGAATAGATCCATCTCGCACCTCTATACTGTCTCTTGTTTATTACAAGGGTTGGCAGGATAGTGACATCTCCTCGATCACCTTGTCCAATCTGAAGTAAAAAAGAAAATAGATGATGAACCTTTATAAGAAAAGAAATATTGGAATGTAAAATTATTAGTTTCCATTGAACGAACCTGTGCCTCCTGCTCAGCTTTAAGAACAGCATGCTCGACATCTGCCTCAGGATTTCCTATGCATTCATCAACCTTCTTAACATCAACACCTACCAAAAAAGGTAGAAGAAAGTAAACCGTTATTAGAAACTAGCTATCATAGGAGCTGATGAACTTTCATATATTTAAGGAAGACCAACAAATACTTTCACTCTCAGAAAATAAAAGAGAGAAAACATAAATTTGGTTTTCTCCCAACATAGAATGGTTGCACAAGTAGGATTGACTAACACTTAAGCTAACTATCAAAAGACAAGAGAGAGAAAACATAAATATAGTTTTATCCCAACAGAAATTAATTGCACTAGTTCTTTACCTACATACTAAAATAAGAACCTAATGACCTACCAAGAGATTCAATAACTTGATCAGCACACTTTTTGTTGTACTTGTTATCCTTCATTGGGCAACGTTTTGCAAAGTCAGTGACATAATCCCACCAAAGCCATGGTTTTTTATTTTCATTGGCTACTTTAAAGACACAAATTTGGCGAAGATTTTGAACCACAACATCTTTTCCATCATACCCTCTACTAAAGTCCTGCTCAGGATCCGGAGCACAGTATCTTCCATGGTTGATGCACTGGGATTTACACTGCTTACTCAGAATGAAAGCTTCTGGACAATACCATGTTATATAGTGCGGTATGAACTGAGTATAACCCTTCTGCTCAAGTATCTGAGCAGCACCTTTGAAGTTCTTGACAAACTCAATCTGGCTGTCACACTTTGGCCCACACTCATCATTGCTGTTTGTCCAAAACTCATACTCAACCCTCTCATCAGGATGTGGAAGTGCCTCTGTCCAATCAAGATTCAAGTTAACCATATGTCCACCAGCTAAAGCCTTCTTGATACTATCCCCCAAAGACTTGCTGATGAGAGCAGAAGGGATAGTGATATTTTGCAAGTATTCAGCATCTGCATTCTCTTCTTCAGGAGAGTTCATAGTAATCAGCGGTTCCATTTTGTCATCAGCAACAAGAACAGCAGCAGCTCCTCCATTCTGTGCATTCCAAGCCTTCAGGGTAAAATAACAGTCTGCATAGATAACAATTGTCAAGTCCAGAGGACCCAGTTGAAGCAGTGAGAATGAAACAACAATTAAAAGATACCCTATTGACTCTCCTCGGAAGTCCCTACATGGGAAATAAGAAAGGAATGCACAATTAAAACCAACGAAACGAAAAAAAAAGAGGCAATTTTGAAATTAATATTAACTGTAGCTCATATACTTACTTTCCTAGTCAAGGGATAAATTTTCAACTTGAAGCAAAGACAATAATTATCCCAATTACGGGTGGTAAACGAACTTCATTCCAAAAGCCTGTTTGAGGCAACTCATGTTAAGGACAAGACCGCATAGCTCAAGAACTTCCAAACTGGAGAACTTGAGCACATTCTGAGAAAGGGTTCTAAATTTAGATGACGATCAAGGTGACAAAGGGGGTCCGGCGGCCAAAAAGTTTGGAGCACAATGAATCAACACAGAGGAACAGATAGCATACGGCAACAATCAAGCTGTGGCCATATATAGCAGAATTAACTCCACTATCAAATCTGTAAGTTTCTTATTCATCTGGATTCACCAATAAGAATGGATTAAAAGTAAGATAAATTTGCGTTTAACTAACTCAAAATTGCTTCCCCGTGAAGAAAAAGGAGAAACTTGACTCAGGACAATCAGCTCTTACAATGCAACTTATTCAAAAAAAGAGAGACAATAATCACAAACTTTGAGTGAAACAAAAGTAGCTAACCTCCGCGATCCACAAGAAGAAAAGTAGGAAGACCACCGGGTTTGGATTTGAAGGGGTTACCAACATCATCGAAGCCTTTGCATGCCTTTTGATTGGATTCTGGATAAACCACAGTCCCAACCAAGGTTCCTCCATATTGAGGAACTCCAAAATTCCCAATCGCACACTCATGCACCCCCTTCAATGAATCCGGTGACGTCACTTTCAAGCTGTTTTTCTCCACAAGAAACCTTCCCAAGCAAGACCCACATAGCAAAAGCCACAAACAAGCTAAAAACCCTAGCTTCCCATCCATGTTTTCGACTAAAAAAACTTGCCTCTCTTTCAACCAGAATTCAAAGATCGAAAGAGGAACGACCCAACTCCAGTTTTGCGCCCTTTTCCGCGAAATTGATATAAATACAACTACTGGAGTCCTAGACGTTGCAGAACCCAAAAGCGACAAACAAAAAACGAAAGATCAATTCTTGGCTCTTCCCGATATAACCTCCAGTCTTCCGAGACAAAGATCGAAGAAAAGGATGAATTTAGCAGGAAAACGACTTCTGGGTCGTTAAAGTGTCCAAAGAGGCATACAAAAATGTTTACTTTTAAGTCGGACGTATATGATCAAGAAAGAGTAAGAACTAGGAAAAAAAAAAAGAAAAAGGAAAGAACAAGCGCAAGTAGTTTTAGATTCTTATCTCCTAAAAGAACTCAAAGACCGCCATTAATGGAGGACAATTTATCGATTTAAAGCCCTTAAATTTGAATCAAGTATGCCCTTTTTGTTGGTGTGATCTTGATTGCCTCCCAAAATCATCTAATTGTATCAAGTAATTCGATGGAGCTTTACATGTGCATGTGATCCACGTGTTCATGGTCACTCTACCACCTTGATTGCACTCTTGAGTGGAAAACTTGGATCTAATTTCGGGTCCAAACCCAACTCTGTTTTTACTTAGCCTAAATTCGACTGTAATCAAACTAGATTTGATCCATAAATTTCGAGCTAAACCTGAACTACTTTGTCATCTCTGTTCTTATCTTCGAGATCATATATGGATGGATGAGAAGTATTTTAAGACCACGCAAGGAAGAAGATTACAGAGAGCTAAACCATTTGAGACGATGCTCTTGTAGTTATATTCTCAAGCTGGTTTCGGGGATTACAGGTAGCATTTAAAATTTGTTCTTTCTTGTTTTTCTTTTACCATTGTTGGTGAGAATCTGTGTAGTACTTAAGGAAGAATATAACCATTAGAATAACACTTAATATAGCCATTGACAAGCAAGCTCGAATGCTTCCAGAGATACTACTAAGTTTAATCTCTGAGGTAACTCCGATCATGGAAGGAGATGACTTTCATCAAAGAACAAAAGATGAGAAACTATGTTATAAGGGGATGATAATCCGATCCTCAAGATAAATAAATAAGCAAAGAAATTGGGGACATGAAATTCAGACAAAACAGGTTCTTAGACATGAAACTGTTACAGAAAAAGGTTGTTTCAATGGAGATGACGGTGGTTGTTATGGTGGTGCCGTAAGTCATCCAAAGCTAAGCACCGGAGAAGAGGGAAACAAACAGCGAACAGACATCTTCGGATACCCCTCAACATTGATGATACAAGTAAACATGGACAGCAACAACAACCTAAGAATGGATCATCGTATGGGCTGTCTCCGCTATGAACTCTCAGGTTCTTGTTCGAACCCATGTTCTTATTTGTCTTCTTCATCTTCTTCTTCCTTCTCCTGTAACTAGACAGAGTTAGAAGAACATATGAAGTGGAATACCTGATCAATTATATATTGAATGATCTGAACTAATTTCTGATATCTCTGCAAGAATTATCCATTGTTAGTCACCTCATCAGTTTAAAAAGTTCCAATCTTTGCTGAAACAATCAGACATGTCGTGAAACCCTCGTGAAAATCGATGTTAATTTGGAATATTCCTTCGTTAAAGAATGGATTTTTGAGAAGAAAGAACCTTTTGGTTGAGGAAGACACGTCTTGCTTCTCTCTCGATTCATACTTCAGATTCTCTGTTTAGTTGTACGTAATTATAAATTTCATCATTTATTTATGTAAGAGTTTCACGAAATTAAACGTAAAATTCATATAAATAGATGGTTAAAATTTATAAGATAGAATAAGACGATAAAAGATATTATCCCATGGATTCGAGTCTCTTGCTGAGTTCTGTCAGACACGTCACTCCATATGAATGAGGAGTGACATATATAACGCTTTTAAAGGTAGGATACTATGGATTTTTCTTTAGTGTCGAAACACCATCATTAAAGAACTCCTTGGACCCTGCTTTCTCATAGAATAAGCAAGAACGAGCAAAGGTTTCGGCTGAGAATCTTTTGAGTTGCCATAGTTTGCATTACGGCCTTAATCCTGTCCGAAAATTATGGCACGTTATGCGAATAAAAAGAAGATATGTTAAGCTCAGACAGCAAGTGAATGTAGAAACAGACAATGTCACCCGATGTGAAAAACATAAGAACTACGAAGAATTGGAGATGGACAAAAGAACCTAACTGAGCATTGAGTTTCTACTTTCTTGCAAGGTTTTATTCACAAAAATGTTTTATACAGACAATACAGAGTGCATATCAAAGATTTTGCAGATGAATTCCTGGACATGCAACTGAAGGCTTTTTGCCGTGGATGTCATTGTTTCGTAGGGCCAGTTTCTTCTATTCACGCTTATCTTCCTCGAGATCGTCTACAAGCCCTATTCTTTCCAGCTTACTCGCGGCATCTCCAGTTGCTTTCATACTTGTCAATGAGATTCCCTCCTCGTCAAAGTCTTCCATGTTCTCCTCTGAATATGCATATCTGCACGTCCACATCAAGTTAGCTCATTACAATGACTACCAGTTGCGTTTCTCAAGAGATGGCATATGGAATTAGTTCCAATTATGTATAATCATAAATCATCTGCTCGATTCTATCCCAGTTGAACATGCAAACAACAATACCACAAATCTCAGACATATTGGCCTTCCTATGTACACCACTATTACCAATTGTGCACTTCATTTGAGTAGCTATTTGAGCCTCAAATTCTACAAGAAATACAAGAACTGATTCCACAAATCTTTGGATTGTGGAAATTACAGCATTTCAGTTCAAAGAAAACATAGGAATGTATTTAAATATTTGAAAGTGTGTGACAGAGAAAAAGATTATTTAAATCATTACGTTAGGTTCACAAAGACGGAAACTAAAGAAAACTGAAGTGGATATGTTGGTGCAAATACCTAGTTGGGTTACGGGAGGGAGCCCAGAGGACGCAAATCACTATCAAAAGAGCAAATGCAAGCAGAGTCCAAAAGGCAGGAATGATCCAAGCAATTTGCCACAGCTCACTCAGCGGGTCAGTTGCATTAAAGTATAACTAAGCAAGAAAAAAGTCAGAACAAAATGATTACTTTCTAACGTCGAGAAAGACAGATATAATATCAGTCATTATGATTGGCAATGGGATTACAAAAAGAAATAAGTACTACCTCAAAGCCAATCCAAGCAATGGAGAGAAGTACAGATACTGCAAGCGAATTGGTAAACTTCCGATACAGTTCTAATTTAGTCATGTTTCTTCTCATCTGTAACCAAATGGAAAGGACATGGAAAAGAAAAGTATAATACTGAACCTTCAAATATTCAACAAATAAAATAGGACAGCCAGCTCCAAACCAACTGACACACATAACTTGCATTGTATCCACCATTCATATTCACACTTATTTACTGGCACGATATATCTAAGTTCATAGCTAGGCAAGGGTGAAAATTTGAATTACCTGAAGCTTCTCCAAAGTTTTCGATAGTGACGAGAAAATCCAGAGAATAAAGCAGGAATCTAGGAAGGCAACAGGAAGGACCAAAAACAATTTTGTTTTTTTTGAAAAGTCATTGATGTTACCCAGATGTTCAACCAGTTCAAGAGCCTCGGAGGCAATAAAATAAACTAAACCGAGAAGTAATAGTCTTGAGGTTATGCCACCAAGGGTCAGTTTTACAACCCCATAGCCCATGGAGACTACCAGAAGAAGAAGGCGAGAAAGAGTCTTCTTGACAGTGGTAAAGGTGACAGCCCACAGTGTAACACCCATCGGTCTCATCCCATTTAAATTAAAGTTGGAATGCTCAAAATACCAGACAGCCATCTCACACATTCCAAGTGCAATCACTGCAGTAATATGGTAGTGCAACTTTATTATATCCTTCCAATGCTGAACAAATCTTAAGAACCATAGTAGTCCTAGTGCAAGGTATGCCAAAGACATGATACCAAAGAATGTCATAAGAGGTGTCATCTTTCCTGGTAAATAACCATTTGGGTTTTTCCATACAGTCCTCCCTTTAATCAAAGTGCCCTTGAGCTGTGGATCACAAAACATGAAATAAAGGTAGTACATCCCCGTACTATTTATTTCAACAACTTCAGGTTCCATTTTGACTTCTGATTTGTTGCCAGCAAAGGAGGTTTTAATTCTTTTCGGCCATTCAGGATTGTCAGGATTTTTCTGGATAATAACCTCCCCTAGTTTGCAGGACCCACTTTCAGCAAGACTAGGAGTGCAGCATATAACATCAGTTTTCAGAAAAGCCCCTCCAATCCTTTCTCTGTCTTTGACCTCAAGTAGGATGGCTTCCACCAAGCCAGTACTCTGCTGCATATCATTCTGTTTACTTGCTGCCTCTTTTGTTCTCACAAACGCAACATCTTCAAACCTAACAGTCCAATTGGGTATTCGCATCATGAAATGGGAACTCCCATTCAATTGATCAGGGGAAAAAAAAAACATCGTTGCATCTTAAATACACAGTCAGAATCCAAAGTACCAAACTCGAATTGCATCATCACATTACCCGTCCGAATCAAAAACCAACCAGAGTACCAGACTAAGAAGGTTGGTTCATTCATATTTCAACTATATTAATAACAGCTCACAAATCCAAACCAATTAGCACATAATAAAGCATGTTATAACCAACATGTCAAGAAACCCATTTCTGATTCTCCCAATTCTGATCAAAAGACGCAAACTTTCCAACAACCAACTAAACAAAATCCCAAAAATTAAGCAATTAAAGAACAGAGAAAAAAAATACCTAACGAGAGACTTTCCCTTGAGGGGCTTGTCCGGAGAAGTGGAAGCAGAGTCGTGGACCTCAGAAGCATAGAGGCCTTCACTGCCGCCATGGAAAAAGAAGGCATTTGATTGTGGAATAAATGCTTCGTAATTGTAATCGTGAATGGAGGCACTCACTTGTGTTACGAATGAGTTCAAAACAATGGCACACAAAATTGAAAACCCTAGCAGAGGACGAGCTTTGGCTCTCTCCTCCATCTCTGCTGTGATGTTCGGTTTCTGTCGCTTCAAGAATGAGCAAACACTTTGGATAAATTACATATACATATGACGAAATTAATAATGACATACCAATTGGGCTGGGCTTAAATTAAGGATTAAATTATGATTCAATTAAAGTAAACACACAAAATTTGAATTTACTTAATTACATACTAAATTTTAGTCTAAATATTAAAAAGGTCGAGACTCGGGTCGGGCCACGATTCGAAATTTAGAAAAAGTTCAAACTTTATAATTTTTAGTTTAAATCTTATTAACGTAAACATATTTTTTTAAGTTCGATTTGACTTCGGATCGATCCAAGTTTATGAAATAGACTCGAGTTTAGAAACATGCTTAGCATGTTAAACTTTGTGACATAAGAACATTGAATTTAAGAAATTAAGAAGCAATGAAGTTATCCTCTTGAAAGATCTTCAATTTACGTAATTAAGTTTAGGCGATTCAAAATATGATTAAACTCAGACTGAGTCTAATTATTTTCTTTCATTTCATATTTAATTTAGCATCGTTTTGAAAATAACGTAATTTTAAACGATGTTATTTTAAAAAAATTATATTTGACATATTTCGGATCAAATCGGCCCTTAGAACTTGAATTCAATTCGGTCCAAAACCTAAAAATTAAAACTCAAAATACGTTCCATATTAAGATAATGCAATGCATAGCCTGAAAATTCCAAGAAATTGAGTAGAAAAGGACTGAAAGCAACGGTTCCTTTGGAAAAGCAAGTTTCTTTATAAGAGAGAGAACACGAAAAGGTTGATCTAGCTCTTTCGTTGGATTTTCGTAACGTGTCGTGCCCGTTTAGACTCAAATAAGTTTAAAGTTTAAAAATTACAATCGGTATTAAATTATTATGAAATTAATTAATAATTTAATAAAATTAAAAAATTATTTTTACTGGTAGGAGAATTTAAGTTTAATTAAAAAATTATTAAATAAAAATTAATTAATTTATTTTCGTTTATATTAATTTATTAATTTACAAAAACTAATCATTTAATTAATAAATTAGTAGTTTTTAACAACAAAAGTTACGAAAATAACTCAAACTGAAAAGTAAGAAGTTGAATCGAAAATTTTGCCAATTTAAATTTTTTTAGTTGAACTGATCGAAGCAATTAGGTTTTTTTAGTTATTGCTTTTGCTTATTCAAAATTAATCTGCGCCTTAATTAAAAATTAAAATTTAATTTTTAAAAATAAATAGAATTTATTAAAACAAAATTATTCTTTTTAGTTTATTGAAAATTCAGAAGAAAAAAAAGTTGAGGAAATATATTAAAAAGAAATTAGGTATACAAACAAAGGACCCAACGTTCTGAGCAGTTATGGAGCCAGAAATTTAATATAGGAGGGTTCAAATATTTATTTTTTAAAATTTTGGGGGGCTCAGTATACCACTGACTCTTAAATAACTCTGTCCTTTTATATATATATATATTAAAAATATTTTTTAAAAAAAATTTTGGGGAGCCCAATGCACTCATGTAACTCCGTCGGTGATCCTAAGTATCATTTAATCACATCTTTAAGAAGGGTAGACTTTACGTGCATGGAAAGAGAAATGCTATCTTATTTTATTAAATCTTATCTACATATTTATAAGATTTACATAAATATATAAACAAAATTAAATGATGCAGAATTAAAATATTCAAGCGGGAACATGATGTTCCGACCTGTATGTGTATGTGCTTACCTTGTCCTCGGTCATATCCAAGCGGGAACATGATGTTCTGACCTGTATGTGTATGTGCTTACCTTGTCCTCGGTCGGATCAAGTCGAGTCACGAGTGAGGTCAAGTTTAAAATATAATTAGATTAATCCGATCTAACTCTTTTATTGAACTCTTCAATTTTAGTTTGAATTTTAGTTAGGTTTGAATTTGGCCTAAACTTATTTAAAATATTTTAAACGGTGTTGTTTTTAAGATAATTAATCAAAATATCATCATCATAGTTTTAATTTTCTTAAATTTACGTACTAACACAATATTATTTTAGACAATTAAATCAATACGAGATCAATTTTTTGTGCATGTTCTTAATATGTTTACTTAACAAAAGAAATAATAATTAGTTAGATCAAATCGGTTTCAGTTATTATTGAGTCACACAGTTTGAGTCCAATCTAATCTTGCCTACATCGCTCAAAATGACATGAACATGATTTTAGTGTAATTAATCAAAATAATGTTATTTTAATCTTAATTTCCTTAAATTAATATACCAAAACATTATTTGCAAACTCAAATTTAATATAAAGTATTATTATTATTATTATTATTATTGCATTTATTATTTTAATATGTATAATTTATTTGTTTTTATTATATGTTTTATTTTAGTCTTTTTTTAACTATTAGAAACAATCTATTTAATAGTTAATGCAAGATTGTCTACTTTTTGACCTCTCCAAACTGCACGGCTCAGCTGAACTTCTAATGAAATGTTGTTGTCTTTAATATTTTAAAAATTACATTGAAAGTTACACTAATAAAATCAGAGGTTTAAAAGATTTAATCGCTATCATAAAATCTTTTAAAATTGAATAAAATTAAGAAATTTGAAAATTAATTAACTATTACTATCATTAACAATTAAAATTTTAAAGTTTAATTAAAAAAGTAGATGTTAAATAAACATTTATTTATTTATTTATTTTTTAAAAATTGATTAGTTAATATAAATTAAACGATTAATTAATAAATTTATCGATTTTTAACGATAAAAATTATTAAATTAAATCAAACTGAAAAATTTAAAAGAATCTTCACTGATAAACCGGTAAAACCGAGTTAATTTTTTAATTATAAACCCTAGTTGGTGGGACCAATTACTTTAGACTTGTATTACTTTTCCTTTTTTTCTTTCTTGTTTGTCTTCTTTATAAACACATAAAGCAAATAGTAAATCGGAACCTGATCCTCATGTTTGTAGAAATAATTGTCCTTGTTGTCTTTATATATATATATATATTCGTGGATGTAAAACAGTAAAATAAAGGAGAAGTCCATTAAAGTAATATGTTGTTTTTTTGTATGCATTTCCGTGGCCCAACTTGTGACCCATCCGGGCGGAACATGGATATTTAAACGGACCTATCCATGTCACGGTATCCCGTTCGAACAATCACGCAATCTAGGTTTCGATCACGCTACCATCTAGTTTGAGTCTAGATTTTTTGTTCAATATTATGGTATCTTATTGTGTTCAATAAATCTCAGCCATTTATTTATGTAGGTTCCGTATGGGACTCACGTGAAGCCCGCAAAATAAATAACTAAAATTTTATGAGACAGAATAAAACAGAGTAAAATTAGACAAAAGATCTGATCTCATCTAGTTTGGCAGTCCAAACGAACAAGCCTCAACTGGGCGCTACACCAGTTATTGGGGCATCGGTTATCCAACCTCCCCTGCATAGGATAGTAATAACAGAACTTCGCCCAAGTTTTCTTTGTCGAGCATGGAGAAAGCTCCAAGGATTGACCGGGGGTTAGACAACTCGACGTAACCCCTTTGAAAGATTGCTCTGTGCTTGCCGGTATCATTCTTTCTTCCGATCAGGACCAATTCTGCTAAGGCCATGCTCAAGTCACGACGAGCTAGACTATTCATTTAGTGATATTTAAATAAAAAAACATTATTTTTACGTTTGTCGTAAAAACTCGAATCAAAATTGATATTCTTACTTATATTTGAGGCTTTGACAAGTCTAAAACTCTAGAATTTCTTATCTTTAACACTCCTATATATGGAATCTTCAATCTTCAAAAGTCTTTTTTGGTTAGTTGGTTTATAATTATTATGTATAATGTCACATTCAGACCTTACTATATTGTTTTGTCTTCCAAGTTGAGTTATGGTTTGGTGGAACAAGATATTTTAGATTTTTTTAAATTTAGTGTTACTCTTTTAAAAATTTTAAATTTAGTAATTATTCTTTCAAAATCCGTAAAAATCACATTAAAGCATTATTTTTATTGATGTGATTAATAGATGAACATTTCGTTTAGTGGACATGTCATATAAGTAAAAATAACATTTTGTACCTGATCTATACAAGTTTTAAAAGATTAATACTAAATTAAAAAATATAAAAATTTAGTAAATAAAAAAGATTAAACTTATTCTTTACAGTTTTGTTCATTAGTTTATTAGAGTTACGTGTAATAATTATTATGTCGTGGTAAATAAGCAATGTTTTCAAAATCGAATCGAAAGTTAAATTGGTAAGATAAGAGGTTTAAAGTTTAAAAGATTCAACCGATACTAAATCTTTATAAAGTCTGTTAAAGATTGAATAAAATTAAAGAATTTAAAAAAAAGATTGAAAAAATTGTTCGTACTTATCAAAAGGTTTAAAGTTATTAATTAGTTTATAAAAATTGATCGATTATTTAATAAACTGATTAATTTTTAGCAACAAAAGTTATTAAATTAAATCAAACAAACGAAATGAAAGCTGAATCAAAAAGTTGATAAGGGTTTTGCCTTTGAAATTAGAGTCCAGATCCTCTGTCCAATTTTACTCTGTATCATAGAGTCTCAGTCATTTATTTTGTGGGTCCCACGTGGGTCCCATGCGGGACACACATAAATAAATGACTGAGATTTATTGGACACAGTAAGACACCATAATATTGGACAGAAGATCTGGATTCTTGAAATTAGTTTGGTTTTTAAGACATTCTAAATGAAAAGACTTTGGAAGGTACATAAATATATTCTTAAAGGAAAAGACTTGAGGAGTCAACCCATTCACAAGTTACCTAACATAGCATTGATAAGAATAAAGATGTGTGAACCAAATGTCCTTTCTTTAAGTCTTTATGTGTTTGTTGATCTTTCTTTGCTTTAGATTGACTTCACTTGTAAAAAGGAGTCAGCATTTGAATTCTAAAATTTAATTAAGAAAATGGTTAAGAAAAAATGAAAATACAAACTTTTAGCTAATTAAAAATACAATGTTCTTATTTAAGATTTAAATTTTAAAAAAAGATTTTAAATTTTATTCACATATCTCTTAAATACTTTTTAAATATTTAATGTGTCCATCACTTTTTTAAAATATATCATAAAATTGTAACCAATATTTTAAAAACCAGGTCAGAAGTTAAATCGATAAGACAAAAGGTTTAAAGTTTAAAAAGTTCAATCGGTATTAGATCGTCACGAAACCGACTAAAATTTTAATAAAATTATAGAATTTGAAACATGATTAAAAGATATTGTCCTTAATAATTTAAAATTTAATTAAAAACTTTAAACGGAATTTAATTTATTTATTTTAGTTTACAAGAGCTCATTAATTTACCAAAATTGAACGATTAATTAATAAACTAATCAGTTTTTAACAACAAAATTTATAAAAATAAATCGAAAGTTAAAAATCGAAGTGAAAAGTTAAGTTTTTTAATGATAGCTAAAATGCATATAAAGTAAGCTCGGGAATGAATCAAACCGAAATTAAAATAGCAATAGCAATATAATTAATCAAAATCATATAGTTTTGAATAATTATATTACCATAATAAAATTTTAAATTTAATTTAGGTTATTTATACTTTAAACCTAAGTCAACTATCAGGATCAATTCACCTGTTCCCGTTTCCATGTGTTACCTTAATGCTAAGTTAGTAGGAGAAAGAAACACTGATAAAGGACATTTTTGCACAGTACAAGTTCCAAATGTAGTTCTGAATCATTAGTACAATCATTGGATTTTCTGTTCTTGGAACAATCAAATCACTGAAGAACAAGGCACCAGATAACCAAAAGAAGTAGCTAAAATTACAAAAGAAAAAAAGTGATTGATTTCTTTCTACATAGAAATTACAAAAGGAAGCTACTGCTCAGGAAAATTCAGGGAACTGCAGAACATCATCATCGAACTCGTAAACAGATCCCACCATCATATCATCTAAGTCTAAACTATGAGTTTTAGTACTAGTAGTAGTTGCAGTGCTAGTGGTGCATGAGGAGTTAACCACAGAATGATCAAATGGAGATAGGTCAGACGAGAGGAGATAATTGGAGGACGAAGAGTAGTGGTGGGGAGTCAGATCGGCTTCCTTGTCATGTTCCTGTTTTATTGATGGGAAGAAGGAGACACTGGTTTCTCCATTTGTACAGTCATTAGAAAAACTCAGAAGAAACGTCTTCGATTCAGGAGCAACAACATCTGGATCCAGGAAGATTTGAGTTCTCGGTGAAGCTTTGCATGTATGCTGACCAATATAGGTTGTTCGAAACAAAGGTGGTTTTTCATTAAGTTGCTGAACTTGCTTCGTTGCTTGACAACCCTGATCATACTTATGAGTGCACCTGTAATAGTTCCTGTCAGATTACAATCAAAAAGTTCATGTCAGTTCTTGATCAATCCTGTTCCTTTGAATCCAATTTTGAGAAACATAGATTCCTGAATCACCTTGGATGTTTGGCATTAAGAATCACCTTCTGACCGTACTTTCTCCAGCCATGACCGTCGTCAACTAGCGCCGGTCTCTCCGTCGTCCACGACTGAGAATTCCTCCTGCAATTGTAGACGTTTTAAATTTAGTAACAGTGGAATCTATAAGAACCCCATCAAATGGTATGAAGAAACTGGACCTTCTCTTGTAACATCCTCTCCGATCCTTGACTGTGGAGGTCTTGCTGCTCTGTACGGAATCCTCAGACTTCCGGCCATCGAAACAAGGCGAACCTACTTGTGTACTGGGCAGGAACTGAGAGATCTCGTCGAACTCGGGACTGTTTAACATCGAAAGTGTGTTGGAAAACGAGTCAAAGATTCCAGTGATGAGTTCTCGGGCATCACCGCCACCACCACCACCACCACCACAGGTTTCCCGGAGAACATTTTTAAGTTTTCTGGCAAATTCGCAACCTCGAATAAGCTCATCAATCACCTTTTTCCGGTGAAAGGGTAGTATTTCCGAGCAAAAAGACTCCATCTTTTGTACTTCTTCCATTCCAGTGAGCTTTAAGCTAGAGCTAGAGGACGAGAGTAGAGGCGAGAGAAGCTAAAAGAGGCCAATTTATCATCATGTGCTTTAGATATTTAAATAAAATCTTAAATTCACGAACATTACCAGGTAAGTTCCTGAGCTCACGGACGTACAAACCAAACCCAAGCGCTCGTGGACAATACCTTCCCCCTTATGAGGCTTCGTGAGAGCCCAGCGCCTGAGGTGCGAGTGTTTTAAGGACTGATGTAGCTTGTCTTACACAGCTGTATGACGTCATATGCATGACGTCATTCCAGTTGCCAACCTGTCATTCACTTAGAAAATTCTTTTCTACGGTTTCAATTCCAATAATAACCTTATGAGTTTTGTCTTACATTCCAGAATGAAAGAAGGAAAGGTCGGGGCAATTTTGGGATTTCGTGTGTAGACGTTCGTTAGTTTTCCAACGTTCTTTTGAATTTTCTTTTATAATTTTTTTAATGTTTAAGTATAAAATAATTGTGGTTGGATAAGCATGTGGAGGGAATTGATAAAACGACCATGCCTGTCATTATTTTTTGGATGAAACGTATATAAAAATGATATTAATGTTTTAAAAATTAAGAAATTTAAAATTTAAAAGTTGAACTACAGTTATAAAATGTATATATAAAAATTCAATATATTTAACAAAAAATTATTAAATAAAAAATTGTTTTATTCTAAATAACAACAATTTAGTAAAAATCTTACTGATATGCTGAGTTTGAAAAGATCCAATAATACGCAACCTTATTTTTAACTAGTGAAAAAACTGTTTTTAATAATTTATTTTTATTTTATTTTATTTCTCTCTCCTTTTGTTTTTCTCTCTTTTCATACAAGTCATTTGTAAAAAATCTCTCTACTAGTTAAAGGTAAGTCGATGTACTGCTATACTCTCTAAATCCCACGTATTAGTGATAATCTGTGATAGTCTAATTATCCCATATTGGTAATAAGAGAGGCTGATGTAGGGTTTATAAACTTACGAGCTCTCTCACCTTTTAAGCTAGCTTTTGAGTTTACTCTCTCGTAAGACCTGTAACAACTAATGTCAGAGTTAAATACCACTCCTTCAAATCCTCGTGCCACACTCATGGGTGGTGATGTCGACATTGTAGTATTCGCCTGGGGTTAGAAAAGGTTTAACGCATAATTAACCTGCCGATGTTTGGGTGATCTAGCGCATAGCTGCCAACCTATAGGTGTTTGGACTGTGAAGCATAGTGGATCATTACAATCTAATTGTCTGGCGTCAATAATAAGAGAGACTGATGTGAAATTTATAAGCTTATAGGTTCTCCGACCCTTTAAGTAAGCTTTTGGAGTTGACTCTCTTATAAGAACAATAGTATATTTCTACCGGATATTGTTGCTGTTAATAAATAAAAATTAATTAGTTTATAAAAATTAGTGAGATTTGATAATAAAAATGATTTAAATAAACTAATTCAAAAAATTAATCTTTTAATTTTTTATAATTCAATCAGTTGAATTATTTATTTTTTAATCATTCGTTAATATTTCATTATTTGAAAACTAAAAAAAAAAGCATGCATGAGTGTGGTGTAGATCTTGACAAGTTGTCTCACGTGCCTAACAAGTCAACTTGTGCATCGTATTAATATAACCACCACTTGTTACTTAATAATTTTGGAATTATGCATCTTGTTCGTTAGAATTTAATATATATTTCTTTACCACACTCAAAATAAAATTATTATATTTTGAGTTCACATTAGTATAAGTAAAAAAAATATTTAAAATATTAAACTGAACGCAATAATTAATAAACTATACACTCTAAATAAACTATTTAACGAATAAGAGACAATTTGATGGCTGTTTAGATAGGCTTTTAGGAAGTTAATAAGCATTTTTTTTCACTACCAAAGTCTTTTTTAAGAAAATAGATATTTTTCTGTAAGATAAAAAAAATACTTCTTTAATAGATATAGTTTTTTTTGGTAGTCAAAATACAGCTTTTTAAGAATCTCAAGTTTGGAGTTTTTCAAACAAGTCTTTTAAATGACTTTTTCGGGTAGATTTTTCAGATTAATTAATGAGCCTTTTTAGTCCCTTTTGTTCTTACGTTTTATACATAATTTTCACAATATCCACAAACTCATCTTTATGTTTATTTTGAAATTTATATAATATTATTTAATTTTATATATGATTTAATATTTATTTTTAATATTAGTTTTACTTATGTATAATCATATAAAAGATTTGGTTAAATATATTTTCATTTATGTTTCGTATGGTTAAAAATTATATAATAATTAACATATTGTGCTTTGCATAATGTTTGATATACTTTAAATAATATTTATATGCATAAATAATTTTTATTATAAAATAAAATATAATTAAAATTAAAAGTATCTTTTATTTTGATGTTGTCAAACAGTCTACTGTATGAAGCTTTTTCAAAAATGTTTTTTTAAATGACAGTCAACTAGTTTCTCAAAAAAGTTCTTAAAAAAATATGTAGAAAAAAACTCTACAGACAAAAGTTCTACTAATATAAGCTCAATCAAACGTAGGCTTAATTTAATTACATTTGTAAGTCCAATGTGCATTCACTTTCAATCCTTTTATCAAGTGAGAACTAACACCTAATGCAACTTGACCTGCAAAATTAAACCAACTTTAAAATAGATTAGGTCCAGAATCGGATCTTATAAAACTCCAAAACTTGAAAATAACTATTTATTAAAATTCAAAACATATTCATTTTGTTAAATATAAAAAATATTATTTTTTTATATAAATTAAGTTAATTGACTCAAAGTCTAAAAACACCTCAGCCCAAGCTTAATCTCAATCTAAAAATTCAATCAACACATAGGAATACTCTGTGCAGATTGCGGCGACCGTAGGCTGTGATCGGCCACCATCGGTGCGATTTGCGGCCAACGACTATGTGTAAAGCACCATGCTTGCGTTAACCAAATTCTTTAATTTCAAACCAAGTCAAGCCAAACTTGAATACTTGTTGAGTTTAACCTTTGAACATCAACAACAACAGCGATGCTTTAAAAATCTCACTAAAAATAGAAATCTTAAAAAGTATAATAATACGAAACCTTATCTTGAACCGACAAAGAGACTTCACATTTGCCTAAGAGATAAAAGTAACTAGCTGTATTTTACAGGTAAAACACATGGTGACAACATCATCCCAACATCCCAAAAAGAGAAAAACCCTTCGAAAGGAAAGTTCAACCAGAATTGACCGCTAAATGCATGCATTGGTCATGCACAATTAAGCTTTAACAAAAGACGACAAAGCAATAATGGTGCAAACGTCTACCTGATAAGAACAACACAAGCAAAGCAATGACTGGTGAACCTGGACATGCCACGAGAGCGACCAGAGATAATTTATACAGTAGAGTAGTAGAGAGTATCCGACCGGAAAGCAAGATCAGAGTCTGAGTCATGAAAATAACATCATTGTTTATATGGACAACATAATATTGTCATTTTGTTCAACAAATTTCAAATAGTAAAAATTAAAATGACGTCATTCTATTTACAACACAAGACATCTGAGGCGGCCTGTTCATTTTCCCTGCCACTAAAATTGGAAAAAGAAGTGAAAGTGGCACTGCATATTCAAAATCAACTTTTCTCACTAGCACTCAAATGAAAGGATTGCTAAAAGAGTATTGTTCCTTTATATGCACGAGAAAACTTGATTTACAGCATCAAACACTCGGGACAGAAGTAGAAGATAGACCTGTCCTGTCCAAACCAAAGAATGAAGCATAACTCTTCAACTTTGAAACAACAGTACCTCGTGCCAAGCGACATTTTCCTATTTAACTATAAGAAGAAAAATATATCAAAACCTGAGCTTTACATGAACCTGTTGTATACTCCAAAAGCAGCTTTCATTCCTTCTTCTGATCAGTTCAAGGCCTTCAACATACATATCTCCCAATCTCTGCGCAGCTCCGAACTAGTTAGTGTGGACTACGAGATTGTCACGCAGACGGCTTTCCCCACCTTTTTCTTCCATCTAAGTCACACAAATGATATTTCATGCAAGGAGGCGACTTTTTCTTAGATCATACCATCCTCCCAGGCCTTTAAAGTATAATGGGTTACCCACTCTGTTGTCAAATGCCCAGTCATTCAATAACACTTACTAATCACTTTATGAATCAAAATTTAATTTCAGAAGTGAACCTTTTCTGTTAAGAAGAAAATAAAGATCAACTTACTTTCAAATTCGATGGCGGCGTGCTATAGGGCAACTGTAGGATGGATAATTTGAGGGAAGCCAGGTCTATGTGTAATTTTCTACAATGGGTGATGGTGGCATGCTATAGGGAAGCCGTAGGATGGATAATTTGAGGGAAGCCAAGTCTATGTGTAATTTTCTACAATGGGTAATTTACATGTCAACTAGAATCTCCATCAGGATTTAACCTGGACAATCAGGTTCTCTTTTCAGTATCTCAGCTTCTCTGGCTAGTTGGATGTCTGGAGGCCAAAAAGTTTGATATACAATTTTAACTAGAAATCTAGGGAGCAGAGCAACAACAATTATAATCAAGATGGTGAGCCAATAGGTTAGTGACTTGGCCAGATGGTAAATCGTCCTGCAGAAAGCGCAGACATAATTTAACCTAAATTTAACAATTGATCTGAAAAGCACTACAAAAAATCAGATCCAAGCAATTCCAGGATAAGTTGAGCATACTAACCAATAATTTGGGAAGACAGGTATAGAATCCAACACTACCATACAACCGTAAGTGATAAGTACTGAACCCCAGACAGCAATATGAGTAATATACACCCAACGTCCAATGTCCATTGCCAAGTGAACATTGACAAGTATAACAACTGCTATCGTCCACAAACTGCCCAAGCTCCATATATCAATTGTGCTATCCCTGTAAACAAAGAGGGGTATAGCAAAGAGAACAATACTCTGCCATAATGTATCAACCATAGTGATCCAGAAGAGTTGCATATTGTATGCCTCCTGTCTATGCCCCGCACAGTAAAGTCTTGGGTACTGTAGTAATGTTCGATGGCTTAAATCTTTGTCCAGGATGCCAACGACTACAGTAGGGATAGAAGTATAGATGACAGAATAAAAAACACTACTCCAATCTGTCAATGCTGAAGTTGATGAAAAAGCAGTGCACAAAATATACCTGCAGTTATGAAAGAAAATCATAATGAACAAGGAAAAATGCCATTGAAGTACTGCATAATGTACACTTCAAGGAACTCCCTATATTTTAAAATTTAAATGCTACCATTAACTAAAAATATACCAGACAAGTTTCTTGCATGAAATTTGGAGTCAGAAATAAAAGGAATTCCACACACAGTTGAATTTGCTAATTAGCTAGTCAATAAAATGTCAGTCACCAATGAATTTCTGCAGCCAAATTCCTTGATAATTGTTGTTGATAATCCAAGGTTCAAAAATAATCATGCCAAACTCTAAAGAGAGCCCCCAAAAAAGGGGGAAGGTGACGTCATAAACATGTACATTGTACAATAAAATTGCATGGAAAACTTGTTTTTAATAAATAAAAATGGGGAAGGATTTGGACGTACCAAAATAACATCAAAACGAAAACAGCATTCCGGTAAAAATTGTAGAGAATCAAGTACCCAATGCGTTGGTAATTCCAGTGTCCATGAACCAGTAATAGTCTCTTCAGAAACCGAAACTGACCCATTGCAAAATCTGATGCCATCACTGCTTGACGTCCTTCCTGACCACATATTCCCACTCCAACATCCGCCATTTGAATCATTGAAACATCATTAGCCCCTATGATTTGTCAGTAAGCGCAGAGAAATGGAGCCAATGTAAGAAACCAGCAAAAGTAGAATCTACAAAGATTAAAGTTCCACTTGTTTGCTTCCACTAAACTCACCATCACCAATAGCCAGTGTCATATCATCAGTTCGGCTCTTGATTAGATTAACAATACCTGCCTTCTGCAATGGTGCTACACGACAGCACAGCACAACCCTACAGGAAGTTGCAAGGTCGAAAAGCTGAAAAAAGGATAAAAAAGTATTAAGTGAATTTCATAATTAGATATCAAGCAAAAATGAAACTGATAGAATAATATTTTTATATTCCATAAACCCTGAAATTATCTAAAGGCTATATCAGATGCCAGCACCACCACCCAGTTAAAGAAGCAAAAAGAAATGCAACATACGCTTGTAGAAGCGTTCTGCTCAAATAATCTGAGGAGATGATACTCACCTCTGATTCAAGTTCTTTCTCCAAAATGTACACCAAACTGTTCCCATCAATTACCAGTGCAAGTGGTGAATTGATTCCATCTCTTTTCCCATCGCACATCTCAATGTGGCCAATTTCATTATGTTTATCATAGTTGAAGTTGTCGTTTCTTCGGTTGGATGACTTCATACCATATTTGGCGTTAGCTTCCACCAATAGTTTTCTGCATTCAATCTCTGAATTGCCATTAATAATTATTTGCTCCATATCTGGTGTCAGGAGTCTGCAAGACAACCCGATTGAAATTGCTGTCTCTTGCTTATCCCCTGTCAGAACCCAGACTTTAATCCCTGCCTGCCTCAGGGATTCAATGACTTCAGGTACACCATCTTGTAACTTGTCTTCAATGGCAGTTGCCCCGAGCAGATTTAGTTCACATTCTATAAGTGCTGCTGTTTGACGCAGTTTGGTGGCTCTTTCAGTCAAAGAAGTGCTTGCATCATTAAATTTGCGTTGCCAGAGCTCAAGTTCCGCTTCTGTAAGATGTCTTGCAGCAACCACAAGTGTACGTAAACCTTGGGATGAGTACTCAGTCAAATGACACTGAGTATTATGTCTTATATTATCATTTCTCCCACTGTTCTTGGCTAAAATACTCAACATGGAAGAATCAGCGCCTTTCACCAGCACTTTTACAGCATTGCTAGGAAATCTGATTACAACAGACATTCTTTTCCGCACACTATCAAATTCATGCATGCCCAATACATCAAACCTAAATTAAACCAATTGAACACTTGTTACAATTTGCTTTACTGCAGAATTGAAAAAAATATATTAAACACAAAAAGATATTAGGATTCAGAAGAGATTGTATGGAACAATTTGCACCTTAGTTTCTCGCCATTGACATCAATTACTATATGCCCAGATGTCCGCTCAAAGAGGGTATATCCATAAGCAGAAGCAGCACTAACCAATGCTTGCTCATCAGGAGATTCACCCTGATACTCAATTGACTCTACATCATCATCATGTTGCCTCTCTGTGGCACTAGACATGTCTCGAGAACGAATTGGAATTACAGTATTGCATGCAGCCAGTGTAAGGAAAAACTCATGAGCAGCAATCCTTTCTTCTGCAACTACATCGTTGTGCAACAATTGCATTAATTCTGAATCAACAGTGATTGGGGATTTAAGTTTCCACCTCCTATGAACAGTTGCAGCTGCACATGATGAAGGAAAGTAGAAGCTTATACAAAATGTCACATGTCCTTTAATCTAAGATTCGGCAAAACTCACACAACCACCAAATAAATACGTGGCAGTTAAAAGGTAACATTCCATAAAAACATGAATGCTTGAGCTAAACAATTTGGAAGGCGAATTATAAGTTTCATAATTTGTTCTCAGCTGTGTGGAAAGTGTATATCAGTACAGAAAAAGAGTAAAAGGAATCAAGACTCAAGTCCACATTCTCTATTGAATATTGGAAGTCTAACTGCTAAGCTAATTCCTAAATCTGAGTTCCCAATTTCTAACTGATTTATTCATCTCGGGCCTTAGTATGGGCTTGAAATAGCTAAGAGCCCAAATCAACTATCACCTGCAGTAACTCACCAAGTAGGCAAGACATAAACAGAAATTCAGCAAAACCAAGTTTGCGCAACACCAGAAAAGCTCTTATCATTAAGTTGTACCAGAATTGCAAATGAATTATTTTGTTTGGTACCTGAAATGTTCTCTTCCTGCAATTCATCAGCCACATGAAGTGTACTCCCATAGTTCTTGCCATATACACTAGCTCTCCGAAATTCCATCTTGTTTTCAGTTAGTGTTCCTGTTTTATCTGAGAAAACATAACGAATCTGACCCAAATCCTCATTTATATTAAGAGACCTACACTGAAATCTGGAACCAGAGCCACTGTCATACATATGCTTGTCCCCTATCATAAAGTAGGACTGTCCCAAACGAACCAGCTCCATTGTAATGTAAAGGGAAATTGGGATCATTATCTGAAACACTATGACGGAAGATAAAAAGGAGAAAAATATCTCCATTGGAATTCCATAATATTTATATCTTTCTCCATAATCCTTCCCTTGATTGAAGTATCTCTTTCTATAATAAGGTAAGGTATCAAGCTGTTTGTCATAGTGTACAAGCCACAGTCCCATCCCAAGTGCCACAACCAGACACATTACAAAGAGAAATATGGATAACCAAAGTGTTTCTCTGTTCATGTAACTTTCCAGTTTGCTTCTCTTAGCGGGAGATGCCGCGCTATTCTTCATTGCTTTTGTTTCCTGTCCAGCATACACAACAACGCCAATTATCCAATCAGTGTTTTTCAGCTGACAACCACGTAAAACAATGTTTGACTGGCTGAGAGAAAACTGGTAGCCACTGAACTCCATATTGGCTGTAAACTCATAAATGTTTCTATTGGGTTGTTCACATCTGATAAGACCCGAAATCATGGACCCTTCAGATACTGCTAAAGATGTCTCCTGCCTAGCATACCTAGACTTCAAGTTTGATTCACCATCCAAATTCATTGTTTGAATATAAGCAACCCCACTAGGATCACTTGTTCCTAACAAAACAATGTCACAAGGAATCGTCTCGTCAGCACAAATCTTCACAATCTCACCAGCTCGTATCTTTTTCCATTTCTTCAGCTGGAATTCTCCTGATTGTAGAACTAGAGCCTCCCGATTGTTCTCATTCCTGTCTGACCTGTGTCTTCTCCAATCCTCATAACCATCTTTGATAGCAGTGACACACAGCACAAACAGAAGAGGAAAAAGGGATACAGTTCTACCAAATACTGCTAGAGGAGGAAGCTGATTGAGAGCAGCAATAGCCAAGAAATATAGATAAGCAACCCGATGGAACTGGATGAAAAGATTTTTTGGCAAGAAGGTAATCAAGGTGTATTTGCTGGTTCGGATCTCATTCCCTGTGAACTCATACTTGTCATTGGTTTTCCTCGGATCATTGATAAAGATGAACCTCGCATCCTCTTCCTGAAATATATCATCATCAAACTGCAAACTCTTGTGATGACTCCTACGTTGAGACTTGCTCAACTTATCATGAACCACAGGTGCTGGCCCAAAGTTCAACTTACCATTAGCAACAGATGAATCCCCTGAAATTTCAAATGCAGCAGAAGAAATGCTATTTCCGGTGTTACGAGGTAGTTCCATTGTGCCCCACAATTGCAGGTGTGCAGCCTCCTGCGTGGGGCATTCCAATGAAACCTGCTCAGAGAAATGAGATCCAACAGAATGAAACCTCCTTTCTGTGGCAATGCCGCAGAACTTTTCCTTCTCAATATGATTCTGACTATCGCCGCTGTCGCCTCCAATACTGAGATCTTCTTCAACCTTCCCTGAATAATCTAAGTCAAATGCATTGCTTTGAGCATCACTGAAGGTGGAAGAACTGAGAGAATCATTGGGGCAAAGACAACCCAAAGAGGCAAACCTGCGAGGGTGATGAGGAACCAGTGGAGCCAAAGGTTCTGAGGGGGGCAGCGATTGCTGGCCAGAAGTCATATATAATCCTCCAATAGCCACATTGGAGAATCAAATTAATAACTTTCCCAACTACCACCTCCCCTTAAACAAGTCACAACCAGAGTAAATCTGCCCAGACTTCTATGCCTGGGGAAGCAAGACAAAATCGACTAATTTGAGTTTCCTTTATGCAGGAACCTTCATGAGTAATAAACTTACTCCACAATGCACAAATCAGAGTATCAGAACTTTTGACAGATTTGGTGTTTATTTCTTATTCCAGATGAAACCCTTAAAGACCTGGTTCAATGACACGCAGAAAATTGGCCCCAACGACAGAGGCAGAGACAAAACAGGAAACTGCAGTCAGAATTAGATCTTGACAAATCTCTGACCGATGATACAGACTACAAAACAAACTCCAGGGATAGTGTTGTCGACAACAAGTGCCAAAGCTGGAGAACACATAAGACAAGAAAAAGAAATTACTACCGAAAGTACTACTGGATCAGAGACCCCAAAATCTCAATTATAACGAATATAATGACATTATTTACACTAATTAAAAAACAAAATACAAAAGAGTAGTGAATGATTAAAAGAGCTACAATAAATGTGGAAGCGGAACGTATCAGAGAGCTTATCGTCTCGGGATAAGAGAAACGAAGTGAAATCAGAATTAGACGTACGCACACATATACTACCAATTACAGTGAAAACGAAATCATCTTGAAATGGCAGAGACTGAAACGGTATTCTCTCTCCCATTCTATTTCTGCGTTGGAAGATCAGATCTCATCCCTTCCTCACCTGCACTACTTTTGCTTTCACCTTTTCCGTCGGTCGATGATTACTAATGCAGATCCTACCTCAATTATCTGATAGCTAAATAAGCATCTATAAAGTAAAGAAAATGTAATGATAAGAGAGGTTTAAGTTGGACGGAGTAGGGCGTACCGGCGGTGGAGGAGTTGCCGGTGGCTGTGGCGTAGCAGAGAATAAAGAGCGCGAATGTCGGTGAGAGAACAGCTCAGAGATAGATGACAATAAGACAATTCTTGTCCAGTGAACTCTCCGTCACGTCGTTTTTGCGTTTTGCCTAATCATTTAATTTTTGTGTGTTATTAATTACTCTTTTATACAATATTTTCTATTAATACTTAGAGTAAAAGATACAAAATTATTTATTGAAATTTATTTATAATATATAACCTTTTGTTTTTATTAAATTTTTTATTAAAAATAATAATATTATTATAAATAAATTTATTAGTTTTTATTAAATTTTAATTAAAAATAATAATATTTATTAAATTTATTTATAATAATATTTTATATGATTTTTTTTTTCATTCATTGATCATTTGGAAACAATTTCTCTCCTAATTAAGGGTAAGGTTTTGTACTACTAAACTTTCTCATATATCACACCTCAGCGAGATTTTTATTGAATGTTGTTATTATTATTATTTATTTATTTGGTTATTTTTACTTATTTTCTCATTACTCCGAGTTTATTGATTACTTGGTTTATCGGTTGTGATATGTCTTAAGTATTAATTAAAACTAATAAAAAAAATCTAAGGGTTCGTTTGATTCTACTTTATTTTTTAGTCGTAGTTTTTAGTTTTCATTTTCAAATGTAGTTATATTTTTATCATTAATAATAATTACATATTAGATAAAACTTAAAAATAAATTAGTTTTAATTAAATAAATTTATTTAATCTCTTATATAATATTTATTTTAATATTGTGCTATTTTAATAAAATAAATCATTAATATTTATTTGAAATATATTTTAATTATAAAATTAATTTTTATTTGAATATTTATATTTTAAATTTAATTATATTTATTAATAATTAATTTTAATTTATTAAATATATAATGTTGAATTAAATTATTCATAATTTAATTAAAATTTAAATAATTAAAAAATATAATTAAATAATAATAAATCAAATTATAAAAAACAAAAACATAAATTAAAACCATTTTTTTGGTTTTTATAATTTTAAAAAACTAAAAAAACCAAAACTAAAATCAAAAATTAAAAAACTCAAACAAACATAATTTTTTTACTAAATTTAAAAACAAAAATCAAAAATCAAAGATAAAAAAGTAAACAAACACCCGTAATCTAATTAGTATTATTAAGTATACAAAATAAAGCATTTACTTCCATAATCATAGGAGTTAAAGCCAATTATGTCCAGAAATTAGCATATTCCCATAGGAATTAGGAACACACCACCGGAGAACCGGCGGAAAGGTAACCATTTCGTACGTTTGCCGTGTAAAAAGGTGAAATATATATATATATATATATATATATATTTTTGGGTAGGTAAAGTGGGCAAAGCCCGAAAGAAATCTCTAACTAATGAATATAAGTAACACCAATAATATCATGAAAAAGCCACGAATTCACAGCATCCGGTGGATTTTAAATTTAATTTAATTCATATCACAAATATATATATATATATGTCGACTTGACTCGATAAGCTCGCGGTGCGACCCAAATTGGATAAAAACGGAAATCAGTGTTAGGCTACGGGTTTGGGGTATAGACCTGTTTTCTGTAAGGAAATAAAACCGGGTTGTAAAAGGGGATCTACTGGAATCGTTTTCTTCATAGAAAAAAATTCTCTCTTTGCTCTTGCCCGAGGAAGTAGGCATCAATGGCCGAACCTCGTTAAATCTTTGTATCGTCCCTTCTTTATTTTTCGGTGCTTCGTTTGTGTGATTATGCGCGTGAATTTAAACAATTGGTATTATCAGGACGAGTGCAATACTACCCACAGCACTCGCATATGGAACACTAGACATCTGTTCCATCTCCTTATCTGTCTTCAGCGAGAAGTCTACAGACAATCTGAAATGGGAAGCGAGCGGGACAGATACAGGCTTGGCACCTGTCATATGAAACCTTTGAAGGACTTTCTCAACATAGGACCGTTGAGATAACATAAGTTTCCCAACACTTCTATCCCGTGTTATTTCCATCCCTAAAATCTTCTTTGCTGCACCCAAATCCTTCATCTCAAACTCTTCACGTAACTGTTTCTTCAACAAAACAATCTGTGACATGCTCGAGTTAAAGGTAGGGTGGAATCAAATTACTTAAGTCCACCATGCATCTGTTGGTTAACGAATGTTCAAAGAACCATTGAGCACTCCTGCGCATTTATGTAGGTAGGGAGAGTCGAACTCATGACGTGAAGCTTAGATTTAAGCTCTGATACCACTGTTCTACCCAAAACTCGAGTTGAAAGTAAGGCGGAATCAAATTACTTAAGTTTTTTTTACCTATAACTTTTACCCCTCGCACAGCCCAGCGTGGTGATATGGGGTACACAACCAAACCGATTTTTCCAAATTCTAAGCCTTTGTTACAATATCAAATAGAACTAAGGCAACTTGACACAAAAATAGATAAAATTACAACTAAAATAGAACAGTGTTATACATAAAACCCTTTACAATTTTGGGATAAAAACTAGATATATGTTAGGCTAGATATGATAGATAAAAATAAAATAATAAGAGTAAAACTTATGAGATACAATAAAGAAGACCAGAAAGAATTTGGAATACAGATAAAAGAATTATTAGATTTAAGATTTATTAGATCAAGTCAGTCACCTCATAGCTCGCTTGCATTCATAGTAGGAGGATATGCATTAGAAGTAAGGGCAGAATGGTAACAAATTATAAAAAGTCAAATGATAATGCCGTATTTGATAGATATTTTCTTCCACAAAAAGAGTGTTTGATTAATAGAACTATAAATAAAAAGATCTTCTCAAAATTTGACTGTAAAAGTGGATTTTGGCAAATAAAAATGCATCCAGATAGTATAAAATATATAGCATTTTCTACTCCACAAGGACATTATGAATGGTTAGTAATACCTTTTGGACTAAAAAATGCACCTAAAATATTTCAGAGAAAAATGGATAATATCTTTAAAAATTATTCTTATATATTTTTATATATTGATGATATTTTAATCGCATATGAGGATATTTAAATCCATTTAAAACAATTAGACAATTTTATAGATATATGTATTACACATGGATTAGGATTATCTAAAAAGAAATAAAAAATATTACAAAACAAAGTAGAGTTTTTAAGTATGCAAGTAGATGGACAGGGAATAGAACTCCAAAATCATATATTAGAAAAGATTTCTAAATTTCCTAATAAATTAATTAATAAAAAGCAAGTACAAAGTTTTTTAGGATTTCTAACATATGCTTCAAGTTTTATTCACAATTTAGCTCAGTTAAGAAAACCTTTTCAAGATTTACTTAAGAAAGATAAGATATTTAGTTTTACACTAGCACTTGAGACTCAGGTAAAATATATAAAAGGATTAT
>JANZLX010000005.1:1115119-1137597 GCA_025531955.1 Erythroxylum orinocense | reverse complement strand
CAGGTTTATACCTAAACCTATAAATCAGGTTTGGTTCGGTTAACTGCTATAGGTGCGGTTTAGGTTCGGTTAACCTAAAACCGCAAGTTAGAAACCTGAACCTGAACCATGAACCTGATTTTTTAGGTTCGGTTCGAACTGAACCTGAACTCAGGTTTGGTTAACCTTATTTACAGGTTCGGTTCATGCGGTTCAGGTCCGGTTCACAGGTTCGTGGGTTTTTTTGAACACCTCTAGTGCCCAGCATGTACTCAGAAAATAACGACCCAACAAATGCCAGCATAAAAAGAAGATAATGAACAAAATTTTCAGATATGAACACGATATTTGTATTATATGTGACGAAGTCTGCTATAAGTTTTGTCAAGTAAGTTAGATGTGTCCTATAGTTGGGTCTCATGTAGCAAATATCTGTTTGTCTTTTAACTAGACGTGTCCCATGTAAATAGTTCTACCCTTGGTATAAATATGTACGCTAGTAGCTAAGGAAGACACTTCGTCTTCAACACCTTCCTTACTCCCTTCTAACATCCATGCAGAAATAAAAACACCCTTCTTTTTTCTTATATTCATACTTTGGTTCACAAATTAAATATAGAGTAAAAACCCATATACTTCCTTAACTATTTTCTTACGCCTTGAAGTAGGAAACGAAACAAGGTTGTGCTAGGTATTACTAAAGGAACTACAGGAGAGTTACCTTAGTTTAAGAATTAAGGTTGGGGCTGAAACGCTTAGTAAAAGCTTCGTGGAATACCCGGTGATATTCTGGTCAAATCAAAACTAGGTAAGGAAGCATGATGGACCTTTCACTTTATATTTACTCTATGGTCTGCATAGTATGGATATAAGAAATTTTCTTCATCCACCCATGAACAAAGAAGCCTATGGAGAACACTTAGTATAACTAGATTTGTCTTCGAGGGACAACATCAATAGATTAATAAATGAACTAAGATTATATTATGCAGCAAAATTAGAAAACAATAAAGATCCACATATAAGGAGACCCGATTACAGACCTGTTATGTACTTCGTGTCAAAACAAATCCAGATGCTTGAGTATATAAGAAACTCCCGATATGAATTAATGACTATCTTCGATTTCACACGCCAAGATGCAGATTGGACACGACAATATGATGCAAATGGAAAAGAAATTACACCACCACCACCTCCATAAACCAGACCCTGGACCATACATCGTACACCGTACACCGTAGAGATGGTATCAGAGCCTAGGCCTTTAAGGTTTTTCGATATATTTATGATAATTAAGTTATTATGTTTATGTTTTTATCTTATTAGTATTGAGATATGTTTTATATTACTTCATATTTATATAATTGTATGTATAATAGCAAGAAATGAATAAAGATTTTAAAATATTGCAGGAAGAAGATAATTCTTTTAAAATAGATAAAAAGATAATTGAAATACAAAAAACCATAATATATTATGGGCAAAGAATTTTACAATATTATGAACAGATAAGTTTAGATTTAGAATCATTGATAAATCATAAAACAAGTATTAAATCAAATAAAGAAAAACAGATGTGTACTATAGAACAAGGAGATATTGAAATCATAAAAAATCCTTTTAGAATACATTTAGAAAAATTAATGGATGTCAACAAGTAGTACTTCTGATAATGAACTGGATATTTCATCAGAAATAGATAACTTAGTAACACAAATTGAAAATATAAACCATTAAGATGATTTTATTAATATTAAAGCAGCATGAATAAAAGCTGAAAATCCAAACATTACTGATATGCCAAGTTCAGCAAGGATCCTTATATACGACAAAGATATGAATAGAGTTTTAATAGACCAGTAACAGGATATGCAGGATTAATACATACTGGAATAAATTTAGAAAAATACACACCATATGAAAAGATGAAAGCTGATACAATAAATCCGTTTGGAATATAATTAGACTTAGATTGTATTGCTAATATTGAAGAAGCAATAGATAAATGGGAAACTGCTTTAAGAATAACTGTTGTAGTCAATAAAATAGATTTTGAAACTACTAAAGGATTTATGGAAAAAAACCTTATTAAATAGTGCACAAAGATTTTTGCAAAATCTTAATGAAGATACTAAACAATCAATTTATGCTGATCCATATAATTTTATAACAAAAGTAGTTGAAACGTTTAGATTAGAATTTCAAGGAGAAGGTAAATATGTTAAAGACCCAAATCCTATTAATAGATACACTACTGCCTTGATGAGATTACAATTATGTGATATCGGTGAAATAGAAAAATATATTTGTGTTTTTCAATATTATTATTATCATATTTATAATCAAGTTTCAAATACAAGAAATTATTTACCATTATTTTTTGCTAAGATTCCAGACCCTTGGGGATCAAAATTAATAGATACATATAATCCTGGAAATATAGATACTTTAGGAAAAAGAATAGAACATGTTAGGGATAAATTAAGTAATTGGTGTGCAGATGCTAGTTTGGCTAGAGCCAGTAAAGGATTAAAGAAAAGAATTTCTTTATGTTGTGATAAACCAAAAATGCCAATAATGATAGGATGTGATAGTTTTTATTATTATGGAAAGATAAAACGAAAATATAAAAAGAATAAACAATATAGATACAGAAAACCTTATTTTAAGAAATGAAATGCAAGATATTATAAAAGAAAATGATACAAGAAAACTTATAAACCAACTTATAGGAAAAGAAAAATTAGCCCTAAAGAATGCAGATGTTATTATTGCAAAGAGATAGGTCATTATGCTAATAATTTTCCTAAAAGAAATGAGAAAAATAAAAAGAAAATTGAAATAGACAAAGATATTGAGGAAATGATAAGGCCAGGGGAATTTATACAAATAGATAATTTCAATATAAGCTCAGATGAAAGTATTTTTATCATAACAGATACATAATATACCTCAAAAGAAGATAGTCTTGAATAAATGGAAGTTACTAGCATAAGTCAGAATGATAGTGAACCAACGATAGATAATCAAATAGAACAAGTAGGAGAATATAGACAAGAAATTTTAATAGATAAGAAAAAATTAAAACAGATTCAGAATAAAAATTTCTCATTATCAAATTATTCAAGATTCAAAGTAAGCACTTTACAAAGATTAGGAATCAAACCTAGAAAACATAATTTATTTTATAGATTAAATATACAAGAAAGAGCTTTAGAAGTTTCATTAACTTCTAATAAAGTAATGATACCTCTTTTAGCTAAGAAGGATATTCAAGAAAAATTACAAAAGATTAAATTAGAAATAAGAAATACACTTGGATGGATACATATTGAAGCCATACAGATAATAATAAAATCAACATTTAAGGAAGGATTAGATACACCTATTGAATTAGCTATCATGGATAATACGATAATAAATAGAGAAGAAGCTTGTTTAGGAATACTTAAAGGTAATTTACAATATGGTAAATTGAAATTCAATATCTATCCTCGAATTTCTTACCATCTACAAGATAAAGATTTTGATAAAACATTAAGTTTAATACAAGATTTCAAGAGAAAAGATTTCTTTAAACAACAAAATAGACCTTATTTGATAACATATATTATTTCTTATGTTATTTCTAATGCACATCATTCAGAATGCTTCATGGTTAAAGATATAATAGATTTTCCTTATTTATTTAATGAAGTATGTCAGGCACAAATGCCAAATTTACCAAAGATAGAGGAAATAAAATCAAGAACATTAGAATTAGACTTACAAGATAAACATTTAATGATAACAAATAATATGCCTCCTCAATTATCTTTTACAAATACATGAGCTAACGGAAATTATATTAGTTATAAACTTTGTACAGGATTACAAAAATAAAAACTCGATGAGCCCCACCAATATATCAATTTTAATGGAGAATTACATACAATAGATGAGGCTATAGAAACCTTAATAAGATTTGGACAAGATATAATACCAATTCGATTATTAATAGAAAATGAAAGATTCAATGATACATTAGAAATAATGTTAGGAACAACTTTTCTTGAAAATGTTAAACCCTATTAGATTACTTCCTATGGCATAAAGATAACATATAATGGAAAATTAATATATATTCCCAAATGACAAGTCCTAATAGTATATATATTCCTATAGGAATAACCTATAAGGAATATAGAGAAGAATATTTTGCTGCTTTTATTGATAGTGGCTCAGGAGCATGTTTATGTAAAAGAGATTGCTTTCCGATAGAATACCATAAAGATTTACCTATAATAAAAGGAAGAGATATATCTAATAATGTCATAGAAATAACTAGAGGAATTGAACAACCGATAATTTTATTAGGATCATTTTTAATAAAATGTCCACCATTCTATTTTCATAATACTGGTACTGATATATTATCAGGGAATAATTTCTTACAATTATTTCATAAAATCGCTTTTGATACCGTTGCTAATTAGATATTGTTTAAAACGACATGTCCATCATTTGATAACCGTTAAAAAACTTAAAAAAGCTTATGCTAAATCGTTCCTTATAACTTTTATCCCTCGCACAACCCAACATGGTGATATAGGGTACACAACCAAACTGATTTTTTCAAAAACTAAACTTGTTCTACCTAAAACTCGAGTTGAAGGTAGGACGGAATCAAATTACTTAAGTCCACCACGCATCTGCTGGTTAACGAACGTTCAAAGAACCATTGAGCACTTCTGAGCATTTCTGTGGGTAGGGGGAGTCAAACTCACGACGTGGAGCTTAGACCTAGGCTCTGATACCACTTTTCTACCCAAAACTCGAGTTGAAGGTAGGGTGGAGTAAAATTACTTAAGTTATATACATATATATATATATATATGTATATGTATTTGTATTATTACTTTCAAATTTGTTTATAAACATAAACAACAACTTCAAATTTTGTGATAAGTAAACATTTTTCAATTCATAAGTTTCTATAGAGTGCGAAAGGAAAAGAAGTTTGTGTTATTATTCTAGATAATAAATTTTAGGATGCTTGCTTGATCATTGTAAAGATTGTGGCTCCGCTTATAAGGTTGTTAAGGATTGTTGACTCGGATAAAAAGCCATCTTTGAAGCATATATATGATGGTATGTATAGAGTTTGTAAAACAATTATAAATCATTTTACAGGGAAGGAAAAATTGTACAAACCTTATATAGATATTCTTGACCAATGATAAGATAAAGACTTATTAAAAAAAATCCACTTATCAACTTATTTCCTCAATCCTTATTGTTTTTATAGTGGATACATATGTACAAATGATATTATGGGCAATCTGTTTGATGCGATTGAATACAAAGGTTTACAGAAGTTTGTGCGAGTTTTGCTTTGGTATCCTCACCGTTAACCGATGAAACAAAAAAGAAAGAAAAGAGCAAATAAACTTTTCGTATATTCCTATTAAACACACTTTACAAAATGCATATATATACATGTCTGGCTAACGAATTCTGTTGTGATTATTTACAAAGGTGTTGCATGGGTGTCCTAGCTGTTGAGGTTTGTTAGAGCTATGTACAGAGTTTTTTAGAAAATGGAGTTATTTGCTGTGGTGGATTGTAAATTATTAGCTCCTGGTGTTCACGTACTACCAACATTCCCTCCTCAAGTTGGGAAGTCTACGAGACACAACTTGGCACTAGCGATACGAATGGTTTCTGCAGAGAGAGCTTGGTAAAACTGTCGATCAATTGTTGTTTTGAAGGAACGTGAGCAATAACGATGAAGCCTTCATCAACAACATTTCGTACGAGATGACAACCGATTTCTAGATGCTTGGGACGTTTGTGAAAGATGGGATTTTCAAATATATGCATGGCTACTTTGTTGTCACAACACAAAGTATATGGAGATGTAGATTTTACCTGTAAATCTTGTAACAAATAGGAAAGCCACGAAGTTCACAAAACTGTGCTAGACATGCTTTTGTATTCAGCTTCTGCAGACACGGTGGATTATTTTTTAGTCTTTCATGAAACCAATGACCGTCCCAAGAATATACAATAGCTAGTAAGTGATTTGTGAGAGAATAAACAGTCGGCCAGTCGAAATCAGAAAAAGCTTGCGGCGAAATAGTAGCTTGAACTGGATAAAAAAGACGACAATGTCGTGTGCCATTAGTGTATCGTAAAACAAGTACGAGTGTGTCCTAATATGGCTGCCTTGGATTAGTGTTAAATTGAATGAGATACTGAACCGCGAAAGATAAATCAGGACAAGTAACACTCAGATAAAGTAACTGACCCACCAAATGTCGATATTTTTCAAGATTTGGTAAAATAGACCCCTCGTCGCATGACAACTTAGTACCTAGCGGGATTGGGATAGAGGCAGGTTGTAACTCCTCCAAACCAGTATCACGTAAAATATCAGAAATGTACTTAGATTGAGATGAGTAAATACCATCAGCAGAACGAGCGACCTCAACACCCACAAAATTTTTTACGTATCCTAAGTCATTAATAGTGAATTTGCTGACCAGATATGCTTTGACACTAATAATTTAAGACTCATCAGGACCTAAGACTAGCAGATCATCCACATACATAATAATTGCGAGGAAAGACGAACCGATGCCTTTATTAGTTTGAAAATTGTTTATAAATATAAACAACAACTTCAAATTTTATGATAACTAAACATTTTTCAATTCATAAGTTTCTATAGAGTGCGAAAGGAACAGAAGTTTAGGTTATTATTTTAGATAATAAATTTTAGGATGCTTGCTTGATCATTGTAAAGATTGTGGCTCCGTTTATAAGGTTGTTAAGGATTGTTGACTCGGATAAGAAGCCATCTTTGAAGCATATATATGATGGCATGTATAGAGCTTGTAAAACAATTATAAATCATTTTACAGGGAAGGAGAAATTATACAAACCTTATTTAGATATTCTTGACCAATGATAAGATAAAGACTTACTAAAAAATCCACTTATCAACTTATTTCCTCAATCCTTATTGTTTTTATAGAGGAGACATATGTACAAATGATATTATAAGCGATCTGTTTAATGCGATTGAATACAAAGGTTTGCAGAAGTTTATGTGAGTTTTGCTTTTGTATCCTCACCGTTAACCGATGAAACAAAAAAGAAAGAAAAGAGCAAATAAACTTTTTTGTGTAATCCTGTTAAACACGCCTTACAAAATCCATATTTCTTGATGTTTGGTACATTTGTGAAAGATGGGACTTTCAGATATATGCATGGCTACTTTGTTGTCACAACACAAAGTATACGAAGATGTAGACTTTACCTGTAAATCCCGTAACAAATAGGAGAGCCACAAAGTTCACAAAATTATGTTAGACATGCTTCTGTATTCAGCTTCTGCGGAAGAACGACTAATGGTGGATTTTTTTTAGTCTTCCATGAAACCAGTGAATGTCCCAAGAATTAACAGTATTCAGTAAGTGATTTGTAGGAGAATAAACAATCGGCCAGTCGAAATTAGAAAAAGCTTGCGGCGAAATAGTAGCTTGAACTGGATAAAAAAGACGGCAATGTCGTATGTCATTAGTTTATCGTAGAACATGTACGAGTGCGTCCCAATAAGGCTACCTTGGTTCAGCGTTTAACTGATTGAGATATTGAATCGCGAAAGATAAATCAGGATGAGTAAAACTTAGAAAAAGCAACTAACCCACCAAATGTCGATATTTTACAAGATTCGGTAAAATAAACCCCTCGTTGCATGACAACTTAGTACCTAGCAGGATTGGGGTCGGGGTAGGTTGTAACTCCTCCTAACTAGCAGCCCGTTAGGGCATCTTTGGTAGGTAAAACAGCCCGTTGGCACGATCAGTAGGCACCTTCAGTGAAAAAAATAGCCCGTTGGCGCACTTTCGGTGGACGACGATTGCCACGACCGACGGTGGTTAAGCAAAGACCCTCGGGGAAGTCATGTCACGTAAAATATCTGAAATGTACTTAGATTGAGATGAGTAAATACCATCAGTAGAATGAGCAACCTCAACACCCACAAAATTTTTTACGTATCCTAAGTCTTTAATAGTGAATTTGCTGTCCAAATATGCTTTAACACCAATAATTTAAGACTCATCAGGACCTAAGACTAACAGATCATCTACATACATAATAATTGCTAGGAAAGTTGAACTGATACCTTTATTAGTTTGAAAATTGTTTATAAACATAAACAACAACTTCAAATTTTGTGATAAGTAAACATTTTTCAATTCATAAGTTTTTATAGGGGGAAAGGAAAAGAAGTTTGTGTTATTATTCTAGACAATAAATTTTAGGATGCTTGCTTGATCATTGTAAAGATTGTGGCTCCTCTTATAAGGTTGTTAAGGATTGTTGACTCAGATAAGAAGCCATCTTTGAAGCATATATATGATGGTATGTATAGAGCTTGTAAAACAATTATAAATCATTTCACAGGGAAGGACAAATTGTACAAATCTTATATAGGTATTCTTGACCAATGATAAAATAAATACTTACTAAAAAAAATCCACTTATCAACTTATTTTCTCAATCCTTATTGTTTTTAAAGTGGAGACATATGTACAAGTGATATTATGGGCGATCTATTTGATGCGATTGAATACAAAGGTTTACATAAGGTTGTGCGAGTTTTGCTTTGGTATCCTCACCGTTAACCGATGAAATAAAAAAAAAAGAAAAAAGCAAATAAACTTTTTTGTATATTCCTATTAAACACACTTTACAAAATGCATATATATACATGCCGAGCTAACGAATTCTACTGTGATTATTTACAGAGGCGTTGCATGGGTTTCTTAGCTATTTAGGTTTGTTAGAGTTATGTACAGAGTTTGTTAGAAAAGGGAGTTATCCGCTGTGGTGGATTGTAAATTAATTAGCTCCTAGTGTTCACATACTACCAACATTCCCTCCTCAAGTTAGGAAGTCTACGAGACCCAAATTGGCACTAGCAATCCGAATGGTTTCCGCAGAGAGAGCCTTGTTAAAACTGTAGACCAATTATTGTGTTGAAGGAACGTGAGCAGTAACGATGAAACCTTCCTTAACAGCATTCCGTACGAGATGACAGTCGATTTCTAGATGCTTGGTACGCTTGTGAAAGATGAGATTTTCAGATATATATGCATCGCTACTTTGTTTTCACAACATAAAGTATACGGAGATGTAGACTTTACCTGTAAATCCCGTAACAAATAGGAGAGCCACGAAGTTCACAAAATTGTGTTAGACATGCTTTTGTATTAAGTTTCTGTGGATGAACGACTAACGGTGGATTTATTTTTAGTCTTCTATGAAATCAATGACTGTCCCAAGAATATACAGTAGCCAGTAAGTGATTTGTGGGAGAACAGACAATCGGCCAGTCGGATAAAAAAAAAGCTTGCAGTGAAATAGTAGCTTGAACTGGAAAAAAAAAGACAGCAATGTCGTGTGCCATTATTGTATCATAAAACAAGTACGAGTGCGTCCCAATATGGTTACCTTGGTTCAGTGTTAAACTGACTGAGATACTGAACTACGAAAGATAAATCAGGACTTGTAAAAGTCAGATAAAGCAACTAACCCAACAAATGTTGATATTTTCAAAATTCGGTAAATCAGACCCTTCATCGCATGGCAACTTAGTACCTAGTAGGATTGGGGTCAACGCAGGTTGTAACTCCTCCAAACTAGCATCACGTAAAATATCGAAAATGTACTTAGATTGAGATGAGTAAATACCATCAACAGAACAAGCAATGTCAACACCCACAAATTTTTTTACGTATCCTAAGTCTTTAATGGTGAATTTGCTATCCAGATATGCTTTAACACCAATAATTTCAAACTCATCAGGACCTAAGACTAACAAATCATCTACATACATAATAATTGCGAGGAAAGACAAACCGATACCTTTATTAGTTTGAAAATTGTTTATAAACATAAAGCAACTTCAAATTTTGTGATAACTAAACATTTTTCAATTCATAGGTTTCTATAGAGTGTGAAAGGAAAAGTAGTCTGTGTTATCATTCTAGATATTAAATTTTGGGATGCTTGCTTGATTATTGTAAAGATTTTGGCTCCTCTTATAAGGTTGTTAAGGATTGTTGACTCGGATAAGACGCCATCTTTGAAGCATATATATGATGGCATGTATAGAGCTTCTAAAACAATTATAAATCATTTTACAGGGAAGGAGAAATTGTACAAACCTTATATAGATATTCTTGACCAATGATAAGATAAAGACTTACTAAAAAAGTCCACTTATCAACTTATTTTCTCAATCCTTATTGTTTTTATAGTGGAGACATATGTACAAATGATATTGTGAGTGATCTGTTTAATGCGATTGAACACAAAGGTTTACAAAAGTTTGTGCGAGTTTTGCTTTGATATCCTCACCGTTAACCGACGAAACAAAAAAGAAAGAAAACAACAAATAAACTTTTTTGTATATTCCTGTTAAACACACTTTTCAAAATGCATATATATACATGTTGAGCTAACAAATTATGTTGTTATTATTTACAGAGGCGCTATATGCGTGTTCTAGCAATTGAGGTTTGTTGGAGCTATGTATAGATATTGTTAGAAAAGGGAGTTATCCACTGTGGTGGGTTGTAAATTAATTAGCTCCTGGTGTTCACGTACTACCAACATTCCCCCCTCAAGTTGGGAAGTCTACGAGACCCAACTTGGAACTAGTGATACGAATGGTGTTTGGGGAGAGAGCCTTGGTAAAACTGTTGACCAATTGTTGTCTTGAAGGAACGTGAGCAGTAACGATGAAGCCTTCCTTAACAACATTTTGTACGAGATGACAGTTGATTTATATATGCTTGGTACGCTTGTGAAAGATGGGATTTTTAGATATATGCATGGCTACTTTGTTGTCACAACACAAAGTATATGAAGATGTAGACTTTACCTGTAAATCCTGTAACAAATAAGAGAGCCACAAAGTTCACAAACTTGTGTGAGACATGCTTTTATATTCAGCTTCTGCGGCTGAACGACTAACGGTGGATTTTTTTATAGTCTTCCATGAAACCAGTGACCATCCCAATAATATACAGTAGCTAGTAAGTGATTTGTGGAAGAATAGAAAATCGATCAGTCGGAATCAGAAAAAGCTTGCAACAAAATAATAGCTTGAATTGGATAAAAAAAGGGCAATGTCGTGTGCCATTAATGTATCGTAAAACATGTACGAGTGCATACCAATTTGGCTGCCTTGGTTCTTTGTTAAACTGACTGAGATACTTAACCGTGAAAGATAAATCAGGACGAGTAAAACTCAGATAAAGCAACTGACCCACCAAATGTTGATATTTTTCAAGATTCGGTAAAATAGACCCCTCGTCGCATGACAACTTAGTACCTAGCAGGATTGGGGTCGAGGCAAGTTGTAACTCCTCCAAACCAGCATCACGTAAAATATCAGAAATGTACTTAGATTGAGATGAGTAAATACCATCAACAGAACGAGCAACCTCAACACCCACAAAATTTTTTACGTATCCTATATCTTTAATAGCGAATTTGCTACCCAGATATGCTTTAACACCAATAATTTCAGACTCATCAGGACCTAAGACTAGTAGATCTTCTACATACATAATAATTGCAAGGAAAGACGAACCGATACCTTTATTAGTTTGAAAATTGTTTATAAACATAAACAACAACTTCAAATTTTGTGATAAGTAAAAAAATTTCAATTCATAAGTTTCTATAGAGTTTGAAAGGAAAAGAAGTTTGTGTTATTATTATAGATAATAAATTTTCGGATGCTTGCTTGATCATTGTAAAGATTGTGGATCCGCTTATAAGGTTGTTAAGGATTGTTGACTCAGATAAGAAGCCATCTTTGAAGCATATATATGATGGCATGTATAGAGCTTGTAAAACAATTATAAATCATTTTACAGGGAAGGAGAAATTATACAAACCTTATTTAGATATTCTTGACCAATGATAAGATAAAGACTTACTAAAAAATCCACTTATCAACTTATTTCCTCAATCCTTATTGTTTTTATAGAGGAGACATATGTACAAATGATATTATAAGCGATCTGTTTAATGCGATTGAATACAAAGGTTTGCAGAAGTTTATGTGAGTTTTGCTTTTGTATCCTCACCGTTAACCGATGAAACAAAAAAGAAAGAAAAGAGCAAATAAACTTTTTTGTGTAATCCTGTTAAACACGCCTTACAAAATCCATATTTCTTGATGTTTGGTACATTTGTGAAAGATGGGACTTTCAGATATATGCATGGCTACTTTGTTGTCACAACACAAAGTATACGAAGATGTAGACTTTACCTGTAAATCCCGTAACAAATAGGAGAGCCACAAAGTTCACAAAATTATGTTAGACATGCTTCTGTATTCAGCTTCTGCGGAAGAACGACTAATGGTGGATTTTTTTTAGTCTTCCATGAAACCAGTGAATGTCCCAAGAATTAACAGTATTCAGTAAGTGATTTGTAGGAGAATAAACAATCGGCCAGTCGAAATTAGAAAAAGCTTGCGGCGAAATAGTAGCTTGAACTGGATAAAAAAGACGGCAATGTCGTATGTCATTAGTTTATCGTAGAACATGTACGAGTGCGTCCCAATAAGGCTACCTTGGTTCAGCGTTTAACTGATTGAGATATTGAATCGCGAAAGATAAATCAGGATGAGTAAAACTTAGAAAAAGCAACTAACCCACCAAATGTCGATATTTTACAAGATTCGGTAAAATAAACCCCTCGTTGCATGACAACTTAGTACCTAGCAGGATTGGGGTCGGGGTAGGTTGTAACTCCTCCTAACTAGCAGCCCGTTAGGGCATCTTTGGTAGGTAAAACAGCCCGTTGGCACGATCAGTAGGCACCTTCAGTGAAAAAAATAGCCCGTTGGCGCACTTTCGGTGGACGACGATTGCCACGACCGACGGTGGTTAAGCAAAGACCCTCGGGGAAGTCATGTCACGTAAAATATCTGAAATGTACTTAGATTGAGATGAGTAAATACCATCAGTAGAATGAGCAACCTCAACACCCACAAAATTTTTTACGTATCCTAAGTCTTTAATAGTGAATTTGCTGTCCAAATATGCTTTAACACCAATAATTTAAGACTCATCAGGACCTAAGACTAACAGATCATCTACATACATAATAATTGCTAGGAAAGTTGAACTGATACCTTTATTAGTTTGAAAATTGTTTATAAACATAAACAACAACTTCAAATTTTGTGATAAGTAAACATTTTTCAATTCATAAGTTTTTATAGGGGGAAAGGAAAAGAAGTTTGTGTTATTATTCTAGACAATAAATTTTAGGATGCTTGCTTGATCATTGTAAAGATTGTGGCTCCTCTTATAAGGTTGTTAAGGATTGTTGACTCAGATAAGAAGCCATCTTTGAAGCATATATATGATGGTATGTATAGAGCTTGTAAAACAATTATAAATCATTTCACAGGGAAGGACAAATTGTACAAATCTTATATAGGTATTCTTGACCAATGATAAAATAAATACTTACTAAAAAAAATCCACTTATCAACTTATTTTCTCAATCCTTATTGTTTTTAAAGTGGAGACATATGTACAAGTGATATTATGGGCGATCTATTTGATGCGATTGAATACAAAGGTTTACATAAGGTTGTGCGAGTTTTGCTTTGGTATCCTCACCGTTAACCGATGAAATAAAAAAAAAAGAAAAAAGCAAATAAACTTTTTTGTATATTCCTATTAAACACACTTTACAAAATGCATATATATACATGCCGAGCTAACGAATTCTACTGTGATTATTTACAGAGGCGTTGCATGGGTTTCTTAGCTATTTAGGTTTGTTAGAGTTATGTACAGAGTTTGTTAGAAAAGGGAGTTATCCGCTGTGGTGGATTGTAAATTAATTAGCTCCTAGTGTTCACATACTACCAACATTCCCTCCTCAAGTTAGGAAGTCTACGAGACCCAAATTGGCACTAGCAATCCGAATGGTTTCCGCAGAGAGAGCCTTGTTAAAACTGTAGACCAATTATTGTGTTGAAGGAACGTGAGCAGTAACGATGAAACCTTCCTTAACAGCATTCCGTACGAGATGACAGTCGATTTCTAGATGCTTGGTACGCTTGTGAAAGATGAGATTTTCAGATATATATGCATCGCTACTTTGTTTTCACAACATAAAGTATACGGAGATGTAGACTTTACCTGTAAATCCCGTAACAAATAGGAGAGCCACGAAGTTCACAAAATTGTGTTAGACATGCTTTTGTATTAAGTTTCTGTGGATGAACGACTAACGGTGGATTTATTTTTAGTCTTCTATGAAATCAATGACTGTCCCAAGAATATACAGTAGCCAGTAAGTGATTTGTGGGAGAACAGACAATCGGCCAGTCGGATAAAAAAAAAGCTTGCAGTGAAATAGTAGCTTGAACTGGAAAAAAAAAGACAGCAATGTCGTGTGCCATTATTGTATCATAAAACAAGTACGAGTGCGTCCCAATATGGTTACCTTGGTTCAGTGTTAAACTGACTGAGATACTGAACTACGAAAGATAAATCAGGACTTGTAAAAGTCAGATAAAGCAACTAACCCAACAAATGTTGATATTTTCAAAATTCGGTAAATCAGACCCTTCATCGCATGGCAACTTAGTACCTAGTAGGATTGGGGTCAACGCAGGTTGTAACTCCTCCAAACTAGCATCACGTAAAATATCGAAAATGTACTTAGATTGAGATGAGTAAATACCATCAACAGAACAAGCAATGTCAACACCCACAAATTTTTTTACGTATCCTAAGTCTTTAATGGTGAATTTGCTATCCAGATATGCTTTAACACCAATAATTTCAAACTCATCAGGACCTAAGACTAACAAATCATCTACATACATAATAATTGCGAGGAAAGACAAACCGATACCTTTATTAGTTTGAAAATTGTTTATAAACATAAAGCAACTTCAAATTTTGTGATAACTAAACATTTTTCAATTCATAGGTTTCTATAGAGTGTGAAAGGAAAAGTAGTCTGTGTTATCATTCTAGATATTAAATTTTGGGATGCTTGCTTGATTATTGTAAAGATTTTGGCTCCTCTTATAAGGTTGTTAAGGATTGTTGACTCGGATAAGACGCCATCTTTGAAGCATATATATGATGGCATGTATAGAGCTTCTAAAACAATTATAAATCATTTTACAGGGAAGGAGAAATTGTACAAACCTTATATAGATATTCTTGACCAATGATAAGATAAATACTTACTAAAAAAAATCCACTTATCAACTTATTTTCTCAATCCTTATTGTTTTTATAGTGGAGACATATGTACAAGTGATATTAAGGGCGATCTATTTGATGCGATTGAATACAAAGGTTTATAGAAGTTTGTGCGAGTTTTGCTTTGGTATCCTCACCGTTAACCGATGAAACAAAAAAGAAAGAAAGGAGCAAATTTTTTTTCTTCGTATATTCCTATTAAACACACTTTACAAAATGCATATATATACATGCTGAGCTAACGAATTCTGGTGTGATTATTTACAGAGGCATCGTGTGGGTGTCCTAGCTGTTGAGGTTTGTTAGAGCTATGTACAGAGTTTGTTAGAAAAGGGAGTTATCTGCTGTGGTGGATTGTAAATTAATTAGCTCCTAGTGTTCACGTACTACCAACATTCCCTCCTTAAGTTGGGAATCTACGAGACTAACTTGGCACTAGTGATACGAATAGTTTTTGCAGAGAGCCTTCGTAAAACTGTCTACCAATTGTTGTTTTGAAGGAACGTGAGTAGTAACGATGAAGCCTTCCTTAACAGCATTCCGTAAGAGATGACAGTCGATTTCTAGATGCTTAGTACGCTTATGAAAGATGGGATTTTCAAATATATGCATGGCTACTTTGTTGTCACAACACTAAGTATACGGAGATGTAGACTTTACCTGTAAATTTCGTAAGAAATAGGAAAGCCACGAAGTTCACAAAACTATGTTAGACATGCTTTTGTATTCAGCTTCTACGGACGAACGACTAACAGTGGATTATTTTTTAGTCTTCCATGAAACTAACTAGTGACCGTCCCACCGTCCCAAGAATATACAGTAGCCAGTAAGTGATTTGTGGGAGAATAGACAATCGGCTAGTCAGAATCAGAAAAAGCTTACAACAAAGTAGTAGCTTGAACTGGATAAAAAAGACGACAATGTTGTGTGCCATTAGTGTATCGTAAAACATGTACGAGTGCGTCCCAATATGGCTGCCTTGATTCAGTGTTAAACTGACTGAGGTACTGAACCGTGAAAGATAAATCAGGACGAGTAAAACTCAGATAAAGCAACTGACCCACCAAATGTCGATATTTTTCATGATTTGATAAAATAGACCCCTCGTCGCTTGACAACTTAGTATCTAGCAGGATTGGGGTCAAGGCAGGTTGTAACTCCTCCAAACCAGCATCACGTAAAATATTTGAAATGTACTTAGATTAAGATAAGTAAATACCATCAGCAGAACGAGCAACCTCAACACCCACAAAAAATTTTATGTATCCTATGTCTTTAATAGTGAATTTGTTTTCTAGATATGCTTTAACACCAATAATTTCAAACTCATCAGGACCTAAGACTAGCAGATCATCCACGTACATAATAATTGCGAGGAAAGACGAATCGATACCTTTGGTGAATAGATAATAATCGGATGTTGGTTAAACGAACACATAGTCGAGAAGTGTATTAGTGAGAGCTTTGTTCCAATGTTAACCAACTTGTTTAAGGCTATAGAGAGATTTCCTCAAACGACAGACTCAACCATCCTATAGTTTATCATAACCTTAGGAGGCCGGAGATATAATTCTTAGTCGACGTAACTGTGCAAATAACCATTGTTGACGTCGATATGATGGAATGGCCAACAATTAGCAACAACAATGGCAAAGAATAATCTGATTGTTGTAACCTTAGCCACCTTTGAAAAAACTTCAAAATAATCAATTCCGACGCATTGGTGGAAACCCCTTAACAACAAGTCTTGCTTTCCGCCGTTCTACTGAGCCATCTGTGTTGCGTTTAATCTTGTATACCCATTTTGTATCTAACGGACATTTCCCTCTCTGTAGATCGGAGGCTACCCAAGTTTCATTTTTCTCCAGAGCCGTTAATTCTACTTGCATTGGACCAACCCACAACGGGTCATTTTGAGTGGCTTCATATGATAGCGGTTCATAATCACTAGAATCATTGACCATAAATGACATGTAAGTGGAAGAAAAAATGGGAAATTTAGGTAAAGGAATGTTGAGTGTACCCGAGGAGAGTGACGAGTCATTGGTAGCGGTAGTTGAAGCGTCAGCGGTGGCAAGGGAGACATAGTGGTCAAGGTTTTTGGGTCTAGTGCGTATACGTGTACTGGTGCATGGAATAAACAAAGAAGAAGGTAATGCAGGAGTGTGGGTGACAATAGGTGTCGGATCGGGTAGGTTGTCATGTGAGTTGTTGTTCGGTAAGGGTGAAAGGATTGGAGGTGTAGTGGGTCTAGTAGGATTAAGAAGGTTATATGTTGTAGAGGTAGGGAAATCGGGTTGAGGACAAAAAATAGGTTGATATGTGGGCTGATTTGGATATTTGGCTTGAGGTGAAGCAGGTATATTTTTGTATGGAAATAGGTGTTCGTGAAATGTGACATCTTTTAAAATAATTGTTTTTTTCAACCCAACTCAAATAATTTGTATCCTTTTTTACCAGACACGTATCCAATGAATATATATATGTTGATGCCCGAAGTTCAAGTTTGTCTTTGAAAGGTTTAGCGTTTGTTGAAAAACAAAGGCATCCAAATGTGCGCAAATGGTCATAATTTGGTTTTTTTTAGTCGAGTTTTTCAAATGGAATCATCTATACGAGTATTTTTGTAGGTAAGTGATTGATTAAAAAGGTGGTCGTTAGGAGAGCTTCCCCCCAAAACATTGTAGGTAATTTGGCTTAGAAAATGAGTGCTCGGGTAATTTGCAAAAGTTGTTTGTGCTTACGTTCTACAACACCATTTTTTTGTGGTGTGTAAACACAAGATTTTTAGTGAATGATGCCTTTCTTATAAAATAAAATTTGGCAAGATTGGTTTATGAATTCGGTCCATTATTAGTTCTTAAGCATAAAGGTTTCAATGAGAATTGGGTTTCAATCATGTTGATAAAAATTTTGAGTACTTCATGAACATGGGCCTTACTATTGAGTAAGTAAGTCCATGTAGCACGTGAAAATTCCTCAACTATGGTAAGAAAAAATCTTGATCCATTAATGTTCGGAGTATTGTACAGGCCCCAGACATTGACGTGTAATAGTTCGAAGGATTTTGTAGCTATTATTTTGTGCCTTGAAAAAGGATTTCTTTCTTGTTTTGCAAGAGGACAAATGTCACAACAAAATTTAGTAAGAGTTTTTGAAATAGAAATTAGTACATGCAAAAGTTTACTGATGATACGTGTCCTAATCGATGATGCCACAAAGTATAATCATCATATACAAAATTAGCAAATGATTTATTTACGTAAAACTTAAGAGATGAATCTTTTAAGTCGGTGGTAAAATTTTGGGTATTAAGAAGGTAAATGCCTCCTTTGGCTTCGACTATCGCTACAATATCATCGCTCCATGGGTACTGTAAAAAAACTTTGTTGTCAGTAAAAATGGCTATCAATTTATTTTCGGTTTTGTGAACTGACATCAGATTTTGGTTAAAAGTCGGTATACATAGGGCATTTGAAAGAGTGAGTTTTGGGTGCAGATTTATTTTCCCAACAGCAGTAATATTTCTATAAGAACCATCAGGTAGGATTACTAGTTTAGTGTATCCTGTTGTGAGATTTTCTAATAAGCTAGGTTTCAAGCACATATGCGTAAAGACCCACGAATCTACTATCCATGAATCACTGTCATATTTTTCGCTACTGCAAAATGAGCCGTTAGAGGTAGAGGAGTTACCTGCACAGCTGTCCGAGCCGGCCCTGGGCAAGGATAGGCAGGGCACCTGCCTAGGGCCCAACTTTATGAAGAATAAAATAGGCAACAAAAAGGGCCCCATTTTATTTCATTTTATTTTTTATGAAGGTCTTGATCTTCATAAAGAGCAAAAAAGGACCCATATTTTATATCTTTTGTTTTTTATAGGAGCCCACTTTTGATTATCGTAAAGAAAAAAAGGCAAAATAGGAACCTTTTTTATTTGCCCAGAGCCTATAAAACCTTAGGACCGACCCTGACAGCTAATGTAAGCTACATGATGTGCTTTATCGACTTGTTTACGCTTGATGATTTGCATAAGTTCCTGCACTTGTTTTATGAGTGTGGCAACATCCATTTAATTCTCTTATGTTTCTTGTACTTCCTTAGTAGGATTGTCCAGCGTTGTTGCCCCCACAAATATACCCTTCCCTTTTTACATTGAAGTTCTTTATACCATTCTGGTATCTCGTTCAGTTTGAAACATGATTCCCTGAGATGTCCGATTTCATAATAGTAGCTACATACCTTGTCTTTTTTTTTACAAAATCTTTTTTGTTTCCACCATCTTTAATTTAATTCTACCGTTTATCATTTGCTAGACTACTATGTACAACAGGATTTGCTAACAGAGCAATATTCATGTTATTCACACCTTTTGACATATTGTTAATGTTCCTCTGTTTCTCAACAGTGACAATCATGGAGAATGCCTTACTAACAGATGGCAATGGTTCCAACAACATAATTTGACTGACTACGGTGAAAAACTCTTCCCTTAAACCCATCATAAAGTCCATTAATTTATTTGTATTTGCTACTTCCCTATTATGTTCCGCAGCATCACACACACATTTCATCGTAGGCATTAGACTATCCACATCATTCCATAACTTCTTCAATTTCGAAAAATATAGAGTTAAGGTGTCGTTACCTCGTCGCAGGTTGTTGACTTACTGCGTTAACTGATACAGGTAAGGACCATTGCTCTCACCGTAGTGGCTTCTTAGCTTCTCCCACAGATCTCGTGCAGTTGTTACTACTATGAATGAATCGCGGATTTCTTTGATTGTAGCATTTAAGAGCCAAGCAATTACCATGTTGTCAGCAGTGATCCATTTCTTCCTCAGAGTGATGTTTCCTTCTGGTTTTTTCGTTTCTCTGTTCTCAAATCCTAACTTGTTCTTGGCTTTAAGAGAAATGATCATCGATTTGCTCCAACTCAAATAATTGTTCCCGTTAAGGACATTTGTCATCATGACTGTTCTCGAACTATCAGCTAGTGAGAGGGTAAGATCGTCTGGTTGACTTGGTATTCATCACTTGTTTGACTATCATCTTCCATGGTTGCTTTGAGCTTTTATTTAGAGATTAGGTGTTTGTAAATGTATGGATCTTCTCTCTGATACCATGCAAGTTTTGCTTTGGTATCTTCACTGTTAACCAATGAAACCAAAAAGAAAGAGAAGAGCAAATAAACTTTTCGTATATTGCTGTTAAACACACTGTACAAAATGCATATATATACATGCTGAGCTAACGAATTCTGTTATGATTATTTACAGAGACATTTCGTGGGTGTCCTAGCTGTTAAGGTTTGTTAGAGCTATGTACAAAGTTTGTTAGAAAAGGAGTTATCCGCTGTGGTGGATTGTAAATTAATTAGCTCCTGGTGTTCACGTACTACCAACAGTTTAGTAGATTATATGCAAGGAGAGAACTTATGATGAAAAAAATGCAACATAGCAAGTTCTTACACTTTTAGTTCATTATTTACTCATTCATAATATAAAATTTTATTTATGATAATTATTGATATAAAATAAAGATGACCGGTGGATAATATTTGATAAAAGTGCTCTAATATTGAAAATTTCGCTATTAGATTATTCGGTTAAACAACCTCTGCATCAAGTTGTGAATGCAATTTGATTGCTTTTTAACATATTCATATTAAGAAACGGAATTGTTTTGAACATCAAAGACTTAATGACCTTGTTTACATTGCTTATGATATAAGAATGTATTTTATAGTTTTTTCCCATTAATTTTGGTTTTTATTATTGACTTTATAATTTCTCTATTATGTATTCAGAGCATATGATAAAAAGAAAATGCATGATCCAATTGATATTGATTTTATTGATTATACTAATTTTTAGATCAAAGAAGAAGATTATCACCTGATCTTGACTATATTAAACTTGAAAAAGCGATTTATGAAGAAAATGCATTTGTCAAAACTAATGAATTAAGAACATTTACTAATGGTTAGTTTATATCTTATTTTGATCAGATGAAACTTAAAAGCATACTATACTACAAATTTGCAATTTATAATAATTTTATACAATAATAATTTGTAATTTATTTAAATAAAAGAAATTTACGTAGATACTTTAGATGGAAGCGTGATTTACGAGTCTTTAGATATCGTTGGAGAATTTGAAACTTTTGACGATGACGAGACACAACCTCCTTTAAAAATACAATTTTGATTCTTATTGTTAATTTAAGTTTTATGTTAGATTCAAATTTAGTTTGAATTGTTATATTCAATTCATTATTAGTAAGGATCTTCATTTGTTACCAAAATGTTACAGGTTTGAGTAACGAAAATAACTTCTTTATAAAATGCAAAGCGAAGACCTCGTATAATTGATGTCTTTCCCTCAATTCTCGCAAAACAGGGAACCTTGTGCGTTGAGGTTTTTGTTGTCGTTATATGTAATAATAAAAACTAGTGATTCTTTTTATTTCAATAATGTATTTTTTTACTTATACTTATAATTTGTTCTTTTTGTTCTTTATATACCAATTTTATGATGGTTTAACACCGGTTGAATCTTTAAAATTTAAACCTTGACCAATTCAATATTCAATTTGATTTTTAACATATTGGTTAAATAAGTATGATAAAGGGATAAAATGGTAATCAACTTAGTTCTGCCCTACTTGCAAGATGTGGATTGATTTCAACTCAAAGTTCAATCAAACCATCCAAAATTATGTCATTTTAGGATGGAGAGTTGGGTCCTCAAGCCCTTTAAACCTAAAGAGCGATCAATTTAAGATTCAACTATTAATTTTAGATAATATCAAAATGTGATTAAAATTACTATTTAGTGTAACATAGTATGACTAAGATAATTATTTTGCCACATAAAATTAATAAAAGTAATATAAATCATTTTTTATTTTTCTTGTTAAATTTTTTATAGATAATAATGACAAGAGGTACGGATGATAATTTTTTTTATAAAAACAAGAAAAAACTAAGGGGCCGTTTGGTTCCACTTTTATTTTTCTGTTGTTGTTTTGGTTTCTGTTTCCTGTTTTTAGTTTCTGTTTTTTCTTGAAAAAACGAAAATCTGTTTGGTTGAGATTTACAATATAAAAACTGAAAACAAAAATCTGGTTGGTTGAGATTTCTAATAAAAAACTGAAAATAAAAATATGGTTGGTGGT
>JANZLX010000005.1:1075874-1115019 GCA_025531955.1 Erythroxylum orinocense | reverse complement strand
ATTATAATTAAAGATAGTCAACCATTGCCCTACATGAGAACAGTAGTAATGATAGCAAACAGTGTTAAGTTCTAACACTTTTGAAGTGTGAACCTTTTTCTTAACAAGATTTGAGTAGATATAGTCAATTTCTCGATCTTGTGAAACCTTACATCCTTTATCATATCCTTAATCCACCTATCTTTTTTTTCTATCCTAGTATAGGAAAATATATTTACATGCCCATTAGTGATGGTAACAACATACACATTCAAGCCTCCCTAATCATATCTAATTAGTTGCCTGATAGTTCTTCTCACTATATCCTTGGCTATACCATGTTGATGCTTTTTCTTGACATTATTCTATCTTTTGAAATAGAATTTTCAACCACTTAGCATCTACTTTTGGCTATTCTAGTACCAGTTTTAAATGGATACTTCTCACTATTGACCATGACATGACCTTTTCATATGTTTATCTCAATATGTGTTGCTCCTAAACACTATATCGTTGTATGTTACCTTAGACTTGTTACCAAGAGCTTGAAGCTTACAAAACTCTACCTTCTCATGTTTGATATCCTTTGGTATGCTCTCTTTATGAAGTTATGCCATCCCTCACTCACTAAGATGACTCACCCATATGCGCCATATCGTAGAACTATCTTTTTTCTTTGGAAATTGAGACACAACCACTGATCCTTTATTGTCTTTCCCATTAAAACATAGTTTCCATGATCTAATTTTATTTTCATTATAATCATTGCATTCTTTACGACCTTAAGTTATCCATCATCACTAGAGAACTTATATCCTTAACTATTAATAGTATCTATGGAAATCATATTCTTCCAAAGATCTAGAATATACTAGATATCTAATATTATAATAATTAAATTATGTATCTTAGTCTACACTAAACTATGACCTTTGATAGAATGCCCTCTATTATCATCCAATATGATAATATCATTCCATTATTTAAAAAATAGAACCAATTTTTATTAGAAGTCAAATGACAAGTGAAACCAGTTTCTATCACTTACTAATTTATAAAATCATAATTACTTATCATTAAATCATCATTGCCTCTTCCATCCTCTTTATCAAAACTCGCATGTGCTAATAGCCACACTTTCTTTGTGAGTTGTTGTTTTCTTTTCTCGTTACCATTTTCCATTGTAGACAATCCCTCTTAAAGTGGTCTTTAAATTTATCATTAAAATATTAAACATCTTTAGCCTTCAATCATGGATCATGACATTTTCTTAATTGTTTTTCTTATTCCTTCCTTTTCTAATAACGATACTAACATCTCATCCACCTTTGTACATGTTAGACCCTTTTTCTTTAATTCCTTGGACTATAAAGCATCTTTTGCAAAAATAGTCTCTATACCGTACAATATGGTATAAAAAAATTTCCCATGTGAGTTAGGAAAAGAATACAAAAGAATTATAACTTGATCCTCATCTTCAATATTAGTCCCAACACCTTGAAGATCTAAGATGATCTGATTAAAATTATCAATGTGATCTTTTTATCTGTGTATTTCTTGATGTACTTAAGGTTTATAAATGTTGCTTTTGATATAAACGATAAGTAAATAATCTCTTCTAATACTTACTTTCAAGTCATTTTCACAATGAACCAATAGATATTTCATCAGTCGCCTCTCTTAGGACATCGTCTCTCAAACTCAAAAGTATTGTGCTATGTGCTCTCGACAAAATCTCTTCCTTTTCTGATGCTCCCAAATTATCTGACAATTTCTCTTTGCCTCCCAACGCCACTATAGATCCCTACTGAACAAGAACTACTCTCATCTTCACCATTTATAAAGTGAAATTATTCAATTTATTAAACTTCTTAATATTGAACTTATGTAGAAACATCTTGATAGCAAACTTTAGCTCTGTAAGGACAACCTAGGATCCGATACCAATTATTGGGATATCAATTGTTGTGCAAACCAAAGTGATATAAAACAAAACAAGAAAGTAAAAACATAAGGATTTATATAGTTTTGTCAATCTATGTGACCTATATCTATAGGTAAAGAGATATATTTCTTATTATTGTAAAAAAATGATACAAGGAGAATAGATGTCGACAACTTTACTCAACCTCTTAAAGGTTTTCTTCAAAATGTTCTTACTCAAATTTTCTCTTATAAAACATTATCAAACTATTAATAAACTAGGGTTACTTGTAAAAAGTTTAATTACAATAAAAAAAATTTATTACAGAAGGAACTTGTAATGAAATAGAATATTAATGATCTCAAACTTCTGTAATAAATTTTTTTATATCATTGATAGTTCCTTTTCATATCATTAATATTCTATTTCATTATAAGTTCCTTCACTATAGTTCCTTTTTATATCATTGACTTTACTCATTTTAGGGTATGAACCTAGACACAAAGCGACTAGTTGAGACTGAATGAGGCAGTCTCCTCTACAATAACTCAATTTAGTCTCTTAACAACTTTCAGGTAGGGTACACTTGAGCTGAAAACCCATTTGCTTGATAGAGGTTTCTAGTGACAATTTATTAATGGTTCGAGTCTCCCTTGTCTTGACCTTGAAACTTTGAATCACTTGCCATTTAAAGTTTTAATCTTTTGCTACACAATCCAATGACCATACATATACTGGCTATCTTTCCCAATTCAAGCTGGAATTCAAAGCTCATAATTTCCCATACACTCTTAAAAATTTGGTGCTCCATGAGATGGAGACAATCATAAAACAATTTTGTCTAAACATGGATCACTATCATACAATTCCTTTTCCTCAACTAAGAGCCCCACCATGCCTTCAAATTTGGAAGTCAGTTTGTTTAGTGGGAAAGCACTCTTAGGGGGAGCTTGATTAGTTGGTATGAGAAGAAAGAAATGTGTAAAGAATGAAAAAGATGGTTAGTAATATATTATGATTAGATGAAAATTATTTTTATATCTCATTTTGGGGTAATACTCCATATCCCCCAATATAGTGAGGAATGGAAATCATATTTATTTCCATTCCTAACTATATTCATTATAATTTCTATTACCAATCCTCCAAGTGAACCAAACACCCTTATTCTCTACTGAAACTTGGAAGAGGTTTTGGTTTTCTTGTACACTTGTTCTTTGCTAACATTGTTTAGTTATCTGCTTAATTTGTATGGTCTTACTAATGCTTAACGTGTTTATATTTTAGAAACTTTAAGAGAAAGGCAATTATTGGTAAAATGGGTTAGGCAATTATTGGTAAAATGGTTTAGACAATTATTGGGTAAAATGGGTTTGATCTTTCACTTTCAAGTTACTATTTTTCAATAAAAATAATTTCCTTGGAATGCTTTTGGATGTCTTTAATTACTTCTTAGGACAACGATGATGTTTCAGTTTTTTGATAAGTAAACATCCCATGCCTTCTCCTGTCCTTCTTATCCTTCATACCATAAATGCACAGTCCACTAAAATCATATATAGAAAGCTTAACCCTGGCACTTGTGTAAAGATGCAAAGAAGCTCTAGAAAATCATAGTATGCAGTAAAAAATTGTTCCGTCATTTTGTTAAAGCAGAGTTTAGTGAAATGTGAAATTCCTTACCACACTGTGGTTCTAGAGTTGGTGTAAGCTCAAAATCTATAAGATCTAAACCTGTTAGATATAATAATAGCAAATTGCCATTGAACCAAAGTTGCTTCAATCTAATTCTATCATAAGTTTAACGAGCTCCATCTTTAGTAGTTGGGTTCAGAGTGAATCAGATGTGGGTGAAGTGCAACACCAATGTTCCTATCCAAAAGTTTAATTAGATATTTCCTCCATATCCAGAGCTTAAAATGTACTAACTCTAGTTAAGGATGCACTATTGGTGAAAGAAAAAGCTAAAAGAGAAAAACAATCCCTAATGCTTCACTGACATTTAAATTGAACTTTAACGTTTTGGAGTGACTAAAATGAATCTTAACGTTTACAAAATGTTCAAAATGAACCTTAATTACTAATAGCGTTAAGTTATTGTCAGCTAAATGCTGATGTGGGCAAATGTTTTGTTGATGTGACATTTTTTATAAACATTTTTTGAAGTGGGACCCATTATGTGACGACTTATAATTTTAAAAAATGGAGGTGAGGACAACGAGGGATGGATCAAGTGGTCCAGATCTCTCCCTTAAGACTCTCCTCTAGGGGAGGTCTTGAGTTCGAGTCACCTCAAAGGAGGAGAAATAGGCATGTTCCTATTGATGATCCTCTAACCCCCTGGGCATAGCTTTCTGATCGGATCAATTACGGATGCTTCGCTTCCAGCGGCAGTGTAGGAGTTGGCCCTACTAGGGAAATTAGTCCGGCGAAGCCGGGATACCTAATGTAATAAAAAAAAATAAAGGTGAGTTCCAATATATATAAAATGTTGCATTTTGGGACATAACGCAACATTTTGATTTTGCGTCACTTCCATTTAAACGACTCCTCTTCTTCTTGAATTCAACTTCCATTCACCTTCAAAGTAACTTCAACTACTATTCCATTTCCAAACTTTTATCTAGATCTTCCATTTCCAAACTTTTATCCAAATCTTCTACATCTTCTACAATCTCTAACTTCAACTACTCGTGCTTTGTCTTCAACTATGAGGAGTTCATAGCAGCTGAAAACCTTTACTTTATTTGTTGTTCCAAAGCCTCGATTTTATTTTTTGTTGTTGAATTAGGTTTTTCCCCTTCTTTTGCTGCCTCTAATTTTAGTAACTACATCATGTTTTTCAAATTTGCTGAGTTGATTATAACTTCAATTTTCTTGAAAGTTTCTCCCTTCAACATTTCCAGCTTATCTTTTAACTCAGGACGAGAGGCTTGCATGTTGAAATCTTTTGTATGTCTCACAACCTCAACATCCAAATCCCATGTCTTAAGATAATTTGCATATTCCAAATCTATCTCTTTCTTTAATTTGAGAATGATTTCCTATGTCTCATGATCTAAATCTCCGTCATTAGAAGCCCTTAACTTTTCAACTTTAGCCATTAGTGCTTCCATTTTCTCCTTCACATAATCACATCAGATCGGTCTTTGACTTCTTTCATTTTCTTATTAATTTCGTGCTTCAATGCTTCACCTTTACTGCTCTTCTCAGAGACGTTCTTGGCTTTAGAGAAATCCTTCAACATATCAAGCTTATGCTTCAAGATTGCTTAGTTAGGAGCCGCTGATAAATCTTGAATTATTTCATCTTTTAGCTTTTCAATCTTATCCATTAAAATATGATGCATAAGTTGGCTCTTTGATTCGGATTTCAGATCCACTACTTTAATCACCAATAGTTGTGTTTCATTTTCACCAAGCTGCTCGAAACTAACACACAGATATTGAGGGAGAGAGAGAACTTAGTTTCTACTTTAAACACCAATATCAACTCTTTCTTTTTCTATCCTTCAACATACTTCTATGTCCAAAGCTCAATAGTATTTCTTCCATGGGATCTTACTGATGATTAGGTTATAATATCAAAAGAACAAGTATACATAAAACATCAAGAAACTTACATTTATGTACAATTTTAGAAATCTGGGTAATTTCATATATACTTGCAATATAATGTTTTTGAAACAAAAGAATGGTATTGAGCCTATAAATACTACTCGTGCAATAACAAAATTTCTTTTTATCTTCCCAATTCTCTGCCATATAAATGATGTAAAAAATATTTCAAGAATCTCCTTTCTCCCACTCTATTTGTTAACAGAGTAGAAAGTAAATTATAAGCATTGGTGTTTACAATAATTAAATAATTAATGAACAATGCCATGCAGAAAGAAGTTGGAAGACAAGAGCTGCACCATGCCTTCAAATTTAGAACTTAGCAATATGGTTTTGTTCAGTGGGAAAGCACCAATAAAATAGTAATTAATGAACTGTACCATGCAGAAAGAAAGTTGACTTACTATTGTATTAATTGATAAAATGGTAATTAATGAATGCAGAAAGAAAGTTGGAAGATAAGATGGCATAGTACTGGCAGAAAGATGGAAGACAATATGGCCTTTATGCTAGCTATAGTATAGATTAATAGAGTAGGATGCCCGTAGTACGGGTTATAACAACATGTATAAGATGACAACATGTGTCATCATTTCGAACATTATATGACGGTTAAATAGATGTTGGAACAAATTGGTATGTATGCAAAATCAATGCAATTAATATGAATCTTCTTTTGTCTTCTTTCACGTATTTATTCCTATTTCCTTTTCTTTCTAAAACATTTCATGTAATAATTGGTTATACATAAATGGGTAGTAGCAAACATAGAGTGGGGCAGAGAAAGAGAGAGAGAGAGAAAGAGGGATTAACAACATGAAGGATGTGAAGTATCATGATGAGTAAATGATTGAACAAGAGCTCAACCTCTCTTTCACTTTTAGGAACAAAGAAAAACCAGTGCTTTGAATCCCCTCGACATTAACCTCCTGAAAATTTTGAATCGACATACTATACAATTACAAATCCCACATAAGAAATGTTAACAAGATATATTGGTTCTAATTGAGTTTGCACGAAAGTAGTTAAATATGTACTAATAATCTGATTAAAACAAGAAATGAAATAACATTTACATTTCTTTTTTCCTTTTTGCATGAATTGCGCTGCAGGGACTTGATTATCTAAAGTAACTTTGATGGTCACTGAAAATATTGCTTATAGCACTTATGTTTAAAGCATCAAGAAAGTATCAAGCTAGTTAAGCTTACTTAAAGCATCAAGAACAACAAAGAAAGTAAAAGGGTGAAAATTTTAGAAGGAAAATAGAGAGAAAAGTAAAGAGTTTTTATGTGGAAGATCCCACAGATTGTAGTATGATTTCTTATTTACAGTTTACCTTTTTTTTTTTCCTTTGTGGATGTCCATAATTTGTCCATTAATTCAATTTGTTTACATGAAAATCATCCCCTTGGTGAAGCATAAAGCTTTTGGTGATGGTAAATGAAGAGAAAAGAGCTTCTCAACACATGTTGCGAGGAGAAGGAGCTTGGCAACTGTGGCATAAAATTGGGACCAGATGTTCAAATTGTTCAATGCCTTTACGGCATAGCATATCCTCTTGTACATATTAAGAAATATATATGTAAATGTAGGTGAATTTTCAGTGAACATCTTATTAATATGCTTCAGTTATTTCGCTTCTTGGGTTTTTGTATAAATTTTTAGTGTCCATCTTCACAAGCTCCTGTAAGCGGCCAAGAAAACTTATTATATACATTGAAACCTATTAGATTTTTACCTCAGAATCAGTAAAAAAGACATTCATATCCATGGATTCATTGATAACATTCTTAATCTGTTGGGAGGTCCATAGCGGATCTACATGTGTGCCACCAAGATTGACATTCAAGAAGGAAGAAGAGGAGCATGCATTTAACTGAAAGTGAGTCCCACTTTCATTTAAACGCTGAGACCCAACTTTATTTTTAAAAATTCTCACATGATGAGTCCCACTTTTAAACAATGTTTATAAAAAAATTTCACACCTTAGTATTCAGGGTTCATTTTGAACGTTTTGCAAACATTGTGATTCATTTTGAATACTCTGAAATATTAGAGTCCAATTCAAATGTCATTGTAAATGTTAGGGGTCGTTTTGCCCTTTCGGTTTTATTAGGTTTTGGCAAAGCAGGAAGAAAGTTTGCATAGCCAGCTTAAATAAATCAGCTTACAATCAGGAGCACAAGGAATGAAGCGTTGGAAGGGCTGTTGAAGCTGTGTAAGTTGCAACTTGAAACTATTGAAACCTGTATTTCTTCGTGTTCTGAATTGATTGGTGTGCCTATAATGTTGATGCCTAATGGTTTCAGAACATTTCTAGTGTTACCTGCATGAAAGAGTTTATAACTCCACATTTCCTGAAGTTTGTGTTCACGTTCTTTTTGGCTATGGATCTGAAAATCAAATAAAGGTAAGAGTATACAATATTTTTTGGTATACTTACTGCAGCAATGTTTCCTAATCAACTGCGGATGCTTCTTTAGTATTTTGCCAGTGATACTGTCAAGAAGTCAATCTTCCCAAGCTTGCGGAGATGGCAATGTCTTGTTCAGATTAGAGTAACAGTTTCTGAAATTTACATCAATGTCTGATTCCTTTGTGATAATGTGATTTGTACATCATTTTGTTGTTTCTTCCTGGGATAAGCATCTTGGAATCTGCTAATGTAACTGGAAACTGAAGCAAAGCCCTTTTCTGTTCGCTCACTCATAAGTTAAAGACTTGATGAGAATTTATTGTTTCATCATGTACTCTTTCGCAAAACATAGCTACCAACTAACAGCTTTATCCAAATGCTACCCCAATTCTTAAGGACTATGTCTAGCAACTGCAACATACATGAAGACAAAGCAACACCGATAATTTACAGATGAAAAGTCTGCATAGCATAGAGCAACACTCATAACAAATCCACTGATAATTTACAGACGCAAAGTCTGCATTTCAGAATCCCAAATTACTAACTTAGCATCCTTGAAGAATTCCACTTCTTGCTGCAAGTAGGGAAGCAGTACTTTGATTTTCAGTATTATCGAAGGGGTGACCTTCCTCCACAATCTTTACTTCATCTCTCCTACCATTCAGAAGTGGATTATCTTCTTCCGTAGAAGTCCATCCATGAAAATCTTCCCTGACAGGAGTAATGTTTTCTTTGGAACTTCTTCCTGATATCCTCAACATCTCGGTATTGCTAAAACTATCCCAAGATTGCAGATCCTCTCTTTTCTTGCCAGACTTGGAACTACCATTCTCAAAATTGTTTCGCGAGGTCTCAACTTTTTGGACAAAATTTGCTTCATCTGGGGTGAGTTGATTTTCCTGACAATCGTGCTCATTAAACTGAGAGTTACTTCTTCCAAATGTCCCACATGATGATTCTTGGAGAATGCCTTGTGCTGATGAAGACCTGTGGGCAAAGCTTCCAAATCCTTGAATCCCTCTAGTTAGCTTTCTAGCTTTCTCCCTTTCTTCTTTCAGAAGTGGTCCTTTCTCAAGCAGTTTCATTATTTTCTCTGATTTCTTTCTTAAAGCAAGGCCCCAGTTGAATCTGCACGTCCATTTAAGACATCTTATGACAGAAAACAGAACTTAAAAGTAAAGTAAATGCGTTTATCCGATAATACAAGAAAAAAAACAGGAAGGCAGAGTTACAAAATTCCTGACCCTTTCTCATCTATATACTGAAAGCTACCCATTTCTCTGATAACATCTCTGTCAATCTGAAACTCCCCTGCCGCACTCTCAGGTCCATGAGTCAACATGTGTTCTAGTACAATAAGGGAGTTGTAAGAAACCCTCCAATTCTTTCTCTCAAATCCTGAGAATCTGATATAACATAAAAGAAAAGAAAATACAATACATAAACATCTAATACCTTGGTAAGTGATAGAAAAACACACATACAGAGTAAAACCGTCGCGATCAGAAGAATCATAGAACAAGAAATGACAAACCTCTTGTGCAGAATCTCCACAATCCTCCAATAGTCATCAAGTTCGAAAGCAGCCCGCGAAATCGATCCGAGAATACGTGTGTCTGGTGCCCACGGATTCCCATTTGTAGCTTCTTCAGTCAACCTTCACATATTAGATCAAGTAACGTCGAGGAACATAACTCAGATCATAAACCACAAGCCGTAGATTTCCATGTTGGAGACAGAACATACACCAGACATAAAGTTTAAATCTTTTACACATGAAAGTTACAAAATAAAAAATTTATCAGAAAACTCACAGCTCTGCAGGTGTAACATCTGTGAGAGCCAATCTAGCGCTTTTGATCTTTTCCTTGAGAAAGAACGAAGCTTGCTTCTTGAATTCCCGGAAAGAAATGGTACCCGTGTTGTTGTTACTGTTGTTCCTGCTTAAGGTAGACATGTTTGAAAAGATTTCAGAGATGAAGAGTCGAAGTCTAGAAAAGCGAGAGGAGCAAAATCTTGTCTTGAGATTTTTCAAGGTCGGACTTTTTCTACATTATCAAATTGAAAGCAAAGCCTATGACAAGGCACAAGGCGACCAATTTAACACCTACTATGCTACTTCTATTACGTCAATAGTAATTGAAGGTGGCACAAAGTATTAATGTCACAAGGACAGGGTTGGACACATTCAACCAAATTATGGCATATGAAAGTTTCGAGCTTTCGTTTTTTTTTTTGTTAAGATTTGCAATGAAACAGTTGCGGAGATCAATTCAACGGCGATAAATTCAACATCTTTTTGGTTAAACCGAAGCTTTTATCGGAGCAAGAATGTGAATCAACGTCTGATTTGTAGAGTACGGACGCTGTGGGGCCAGCCAAAGGCGTTGTTTGAATTTGAATTTCTATGTTTTGCTACCATCTCTGGGTCCACTCTCGGATTCACTATTTCCAGTTGTAAGTAGAAATCGGACTTTACAAATTGTTTCTTTAAAATAATATTTTATTTTAAAAAAATGGAAGTCTAATCCCAGGTGTTGAGTAAGAGCTTCAAAAATCAAAATGACGTGTGTGGACTGTGGACCGGTCCAACAATAAAAAATAACATAATTGGTAGAATTAATGGTGGGAATAGGATGTTGACAATTTCTTCGGAGGTGGTGGGTTAGTTAGGGTACTACTCCTACTGGTTGTATGCCACCAATTCTTACAATTTAGTGGGCAGATTGTAGTGGAGTTTAGATTTTTTTGTTTCGGTTTATTTTGCCTTATTTTATCTTATAGAATCTCAGTCATTTATTTTGTGGGTTTTATGTAAAATTCATATAAATTTTATGTGAGACCCGCATAAATAAATAACTAAAATTTATTAGACACAATAAAATACCATAATATTATACAAAAGATTTAAACTTAACTGTAGTAGACATCTTTCTCATCGCTGACGAGGAGTTGCAAATAGTGACAGCCAATGTTTTAAAAACCAGACCGAACCGGTCGGTCGGACCGGAAAACCGGTGAATCGGAACATGAAATAGTCCGATTTAGCTCGTATTTTTTGTGAGTGATTGACCCGTTCATTTTGAGTTCGGATCGGTAAAAACCGTTTAACCGATGAAAGAAAGAACCGGCCGGTCTATTTAAAATACCTTAATTTTGATGATTTCAACTTGAATGAATATTATGATTAGTGATCTTTTTTAATTTTTTTGATGAAATATGACTAGTGAACTTTGTTATCTTATTTTGTGTTGTGTTTGAAGAATTTGAAAAAATATATATATTTTGAAGTTTAAACGTTTAAGTTTACAATTAGATAAATAAATAATTAAATAATATGTTTAAAAATTATCTTTTATATATAATATATAAAATAAAATTTTATATATTTATTAATCACCGGTTCAACCACAGTTGAATTTCAATTGAACCATTAACCCTTGAATCAGTTTATTAATCACCGGTTCAACCACAGTTGAATTTCAGTTGAACCATTAACCCTTGAATCAGTTGCTTCTCCGGTTCAATCGCCGATCCAATTTTTAAAACATTGTCGAGAACAGTTATGTAAGAATAGAATTTAATGTAGTCTTACAAATCAATTACTAGCAATTTATAAACATATTACTGTTAAATATTTTTAAAAAATTATATTTGTTAATTCGTCTTTCAATTAGGACCTAGCTAGGCGGCTGAACGCGGCAGCTGCCATAGTCACGCACCTGACAACCGATGCATTTAAATTTAGAATCTCTCCGCAATTCAAAAACCTAATAACCCGCGGCTGTTTCTTTCTCTTAGGTCATCAAGAACACAATTATATACTATCATAAGTTTTGCTTAAGTGAACATTTGGATGGGTTTTTGAAAAGTTAATAAGTAATTTTTTTCACTATAAAAGTTTTTTTATTTAAAAAGAGTGTTTAGTTATAAAATAAAAAATTACTTTTTAAAAAGATATAACTTTTTTGGCGGTTAAAATATAACTTTTTAAGAAGCTCAAATTTGAAGTTTCTAAAAAAAACCTTTCAAATAATTTTTTTTAGCAAAAATTTTCATATTAATTAATGAGCTTATTTTTTAGTCCCTTTTATTCTTATATTTTACATATAATTCTCACAATACTCATAAACTCATCTTCACGTTTATCTTGCAAACTCTTCTTCTCTAATCTCTTGTGCAGTTATTTTGTAAGGTACAGTTTGGTTTTTTTATATGTTTTAATATTTATTTTTATATTAGATTTACTTATGTTATAATTTATATAAAAGATTTGGTTAGATATATTTTCATTTATATTTCATATGGTTTAAAATTATATAATAGTTAATATATTGTATTATGCATATTGTTTAATATACTTTAAATAATATTTACGTGCATAAATAATTTTTTTTGCAAAATAAAATATAGTTAAAATTAAAAGTATTTTTAATTTTTATTTTGCCATACAGTCTACTATATGAAACTCTTAAAAAAACATTTTTAAATGGCAGTTAAACAGTCGACTGAATTCTTAAAAATTTTTTTTTTAAAAAAAAGTCTATAAAAAAGATTCTATTAATAAAAACTCTATCGGTATAAGTTTAATTAAAGTTAAGTCAGAACCGGGCTTCATCAGCCGTATCCAAGTTAGGCTAGAGCCTAAATGAGCCCAACCTGACTCATTAGCATCTTTGGGGATATTCCCAGTAGCCGGGCATTGCCATCCCCAGCTTATGTTCCCAATCAATATAACACACTGCGTACAAGTTCCGAACGAAAAGCATATTCTTCTAATTAGAAATTTCCAAAATAATAATAATAATAATAATTCAATTTTAATTGTCCAATTCACCACTAGGATTGTGACACGTAATCCATCTTCAAAAAGTCCTATAAAAGCGGCGACGCCACAGCTTCTTTCTCCTCCCATAAATAGGAAAACTGCTCTCTTATAAACTGTAAACAAATTTCACACCATCTCCTCCTGGATCGCAGTTTTGCTGCCTCTCTCAGGTACGTTACATCTCCAATCTCTATCTTATTCTCTCCGTTTCTCCTCTTGTTCGCTTTATAGTTACTGGGTATTATCTTTAATTTTGTTTTCTTACATATATTCATGTAAAATTCTACAGTTTTGTCTTTCAAGTTCTTTTACGATAATTCTTTTTGTTTTTGTTATTATTGGTGATATCTGATATGGGATTTTGTGTTTCATTGTACAATTTCATCTGGGTCGCTTTCTTTTTAAGAAAAAAAGAAGCTTTTAGGGGTAATGTTCTTAGACTTGTTAAGGGTTTGGTGGGTGTTTGAATTTGGGATTGCTTCTATTGTTTGTGGTTTGTTTTTTTTATAATTGTTTTCGGGTTTCAAAAATTCGCTTAACTTGTGTACTTCCATTGATTTGTACGGTTATTTTGATTTGCAAGTCGGGTTTTTTGGGTTCTGGGTATGATTGGGGATTTACTTATTGATGTCTTCTTGAACTTTGTTTGGTTACGTGCACAAGTTTGCTTAGCATATCTGCGATTGAAATATTGTTTCTTTTTCGCATACTTGAATCTTTATCCTTTGAGCGGAGATGTTTAGATCTAGATGTCTTTTTTGTTGTTTTTGAGGTATTTCTATGTAATTAACCGTTAGATTAGGCAGTGTTTTGGCTTAACCTCACTCTTTAATAATATATTGCAGTTTTGACTGATTCATCTTAATGAATTCAACAACTACTGGAGCATTCACCGTTTCCTGCAAATCGGGAAACAAGACCAACTTCTTCTGCTGGATCCTCTTTTGCCTTCTTCCAAAGTTTCTTGGGACTGCTATCGTTTGCCTCAACATTAGTTTGATTAAGGCCATTGTTAGGAGCCCCTCTGCTGTAAACGTTTTACAAACTTGTGAAGTGCTCATTCTGTAGCCACTGTACAGTTGGCCATCTGCAGTTTGCACCTGCAGTCTTTCATAAATTTTAGCAATCTGTAGTTGGCTTCATATTGGTGCTGAGAAGATGGTTTCATCTCAATTTGCTGATCTGGCAAAGCCTCAAATGCACAAACCGTTGCGCAACCAGTTGCTGTTTCCTCTGAATTCCCTCAATGTTGCAGTGTCAGACCAGGTCGAGCTTGATTTTACTGATGTTTTTGGTCCCTTGCCAGTTCAGTCATCGGCTGAAGTAAACGGTGATAATGTAGGAAATCCTTTATCGAAAGCTGATGCTGCTGAGCTTATTTATGATGACCCTGTTGTCATTTACAACCGTTCACATTCCTTGGTTGGACCCTCTTGTGTTAGCCCATCACCAAGGCTCAGCAAACTTACTTTACGTGAGACTGAGGATTCAGTGGAACTTGTGGAGTTTTTCCAGCAGGACACGATTGCAGAACTTGAGGAATTGTCTACAGATGGAACAGACAATGAGGAGAGTCTTGAGAATGTCAATCATGTGGGTGTTGAAGATTTTGAGGTTCTGAAGGTTGTTGGCCAGGGAGCATTTGGTAAGGTTTATCAGGTCAGGAAAAAGGGTACATCAGAAATATATGCAATGAAGGTCATGAGGAAGGACAAGATAGTGGAGAAGAATCATGTTGAATACATGAAAGCTGAGAGAGACATTCTAACAAAAGTGGACCATCCCTTCATTGTCCAGCTCAAATATTCCTTCCAAGTAAGTTTCAATCTTTTCACGATTTTAATTTTTATTCTAAAGTTGTAATGTAATTCAGCTGATGAGATGAGGAATGTGCTTGGTGGATTAAATTTTCTCATAGTTTCTATTCTTGCAGTTATGGATCTTCCTATAGTACAATCCGTCTGTTGGCATAATATAGAGTATAAGAGTGCTAACTATGGATTGTTCTTATTACAGACCAAATATAGACTGTACCTTATCTTGGACTTCATTAATGGGGGTCACCTTTTCTTTCAACTGTATCACCATGGCCTTTTCAGGTAGACTTAATATTCTGTGGTTTGTGTGCCACAGAGTAAGGACTTCAATTTTATTGGTTGTTGTAATTGTGTTTCAGAGAGGATCTGGCACGCATATACGCTGCAGAGATTGTTTCTGCTGTCAGTCACCTTCATGACAATGGCATAATGCATAGGGATCTTAAGCCTGAAAATATCCTGCTTGATGAGGATGGCCATGTAATTTGTTCCCCCTCTCTTTCCACACCGGAATACACATTTAACATAGACCTAGAATTCTGACTTATTGTGGAACTTGTGGTCCAGGTAATGTTGACTGATTTTGGCCTGGCAAAGGAGTTTGGTGAGAACACAAGATCCAATTCCATGTGTGGAACTGTTGAATATATGGCACCTGAAATTATTCTTGGAAAGGGCCATGATAAGGCTGCGGATTGGTGGAGTGTGGGGATTCTGTTATATGAGATGCTCACGGGGAAGGTCAGCAATTGTTTCCTTAAAAGATCTTCTGCAGTATTTCTGTTTGATTATCTTTTTCTTTTAATGTAAATATTTTGGTCTTGATTTTGATCTCGCGACTAGGTCTTTTATGTTCATTCTAACTAATGGAATTAGATCTTCATCAGTTTCAATGTTTTTGCACATCTTTTTTCCTTTTTATTTGCTATAAAAATGAGGCAGCTACATCTCTTTCTATCATGCATGTGGCTTGGGCAGCCTCCTTTTGTTGGTGGCCGGGACAAAATTCAGCAAAAGATAGTGAAGGATAGGATCAAGCTGCCAACGTTTTTGACTGGTGAAGCAAATGCTCTGCTGAAAGGGGTAAGTTAATCCTTGTAGCCTGAACTGATGAGGAATATATATGTTTGAACCTAATAATTGAATTCTAAGTTAACATTTGGGAATAATCTTGCATATTTTGAACTCAAGTTTCAAGCATAACCTTTTCCTTTGTCTGTACATCCAATCAGAAGTGTCAATCTTGAGGTGTAGTATAGATGGTTTTAGAACTTATCTGATACATTGAAGAAGACCTGATTTTATAGGATCTGTGACTGATAATGAGTTATTGATTGTTGAAGTTAAAAACTTTAGATGGTTAATGAAACTTTTTGTTCTAGCTGTCTGCCATTTTTGTGTCTTTATTCATCCATCCGAGCAAAATTAGCTATTTTTTGAAAGATTTCCACCTAATTAAAAGCTTATCAATGATCTTTTATCTTGGTTTTGTTTTAGCTCCTACAAAAGGATGCTTCTAAACGCCTAGGAAATGGACCATTGGGAATTGAAGAAATTAAGCGACACAGGTGGTTCCGGCCAATCAACTGGAGGAAACTGGACGCAAGGCAAATCCAGCCAAGTTTCCGACCGGAAGTAGCTGGGAAGGACTGCACTGCAAACTTCGAGAAGAGGTGGACGGAGATGCCATTGTCAGTTTCCCCAGCTGCTAGCCCGAAAGTTAATTTTAACCCCTTCGTAGACTTCAGTTATGTTAGGCCTACTGGTTGTTTCCTTCAAAAGAATTGCACCTTGAGCCAGTAGGTCTCATCTGGTCTGGTCTGGTCGGGGTTGCAGTAAGTGAAGAAAGTAGGATGTCGAAGAAGGCTCTGTCAATGAACAATAACATTCGTCTGTGTTCTCATCTTCAGACAAGTTGAACATTTGCCCGTAGGTTTGATGTACTATTATGATGTACCCTCTGAAACTTCAAGAAATGTTGTTTTTGATTATGGTTTGGCCTCTCTCTTGTGTTGGTATAGATACATACCATCCAAGTCTTCAGTTCTATTAAAGCACAAAGAAACAATTAAGAAAATGATTGGAATAAGAATGTCCTGTTCCTTTTTCTTTTTACTTAATTCCATTACAAGTCAAAACTATGGATGGTAATAAATTGGTTGAAAAGATCGAATCTTGAAAAAAAAAAAGAATAAAAATTTAGTTAAAGTTTGAATCTTTTTAAATTAAAAAGTATTAAGTACAGTAAAAGCTAAACTTTTTAATTAAAAGGAAGAATAAATTTTAAATTAATTAAAATTAAAACGATTTAATTGGTAATTTGAATGTTTTAATTAAATATTAAAATTAAACAATGCATTTAAAAATTAAAAAATGGCCCTTTATCAGCTTCCTGTGTGCCTTGAAGCACAATAGGCTTAACGTTCCTCCACGTAGTTCCCTATTCTTCTGGATAAATTTGATGGAGCAAACGTGGCAAACGCATGGCCTCCGTCCGTTGATTGAAGCTTGTTCTTTTATTCCTTGGAAGCAACAACTAAACTAATCTCTTGCAGTGCATACTGAACTGAAGCTTCGCTTCAATAGTAGCAATGGCTTCCCTCGTCAGCCCTATTGCAGCTACCTCTAAGCAGTATCGTAATGTCGTTTGTTTCTCTGCTTTTAAGCACACTTTCCACAATAATAGTCTCTACAAGTTCAGGAAACGTCTTAAATATCGTTCAGTGAGGTGTAATGCATTATTTGGGAATGTCCCGGATGATCTATTATTAGAGAGCACTAACTATCTGCAGCAATTCCCTATTCTACAATCAGGGTTGATGCAGTTTCAGAGAGTTTCTGATGAATTATCTGATACGCAGAAATTGGGTGTTCTGGTTTTTGCTGGGTTGACATGGATTTACTTAACCGCCAGGCCTGGTGTTCTACTTGGCGCCATTGATGCATACCTTTTGGCTCCTTTGCAACTGGGTCTGGACTTTTTGATTGGAAGGAGGAGCTTGACAAGAACTGATTTTATGATCTTGGACAAATTGGGGGAAGGAAATTTCGGAGTTGTTTACTCTGGCGTCATTCTTCCCAAGAATGGGACAGTAGAAGATAATGGCCAAAGGAGAGGAAGAGGAAAAGCGGTGAACTTGGATCAGAACCTGAAAGAAAAGGTTATTCTCAAAAAGGTAACTTTATGCTTCTTCCTCTCTAATGCTAGTTTTTTAATCTACAAGGTTATGATTCTAGATTTCATCAGGTTATGGGAAGTGTGAAGTGGTACTTTCAAGTTTGTTTATGGGAAAAATGTTGTAATGCAGGTGAAGCTTGGAAACCAAGAGGCTGAAGAATGTGGAGAATTTGAGGAGTGGTTTAATTACCGGTTATCAAGAGCAGCTCCTGAAACATGCGCTAAATTCGTTGGAAGTTTTGTCGCTGATGAAACAAATATGGAATTCACTAAGGGTGGAAAATGGCTTGTTTGGAAATTTGAGGTACTCACCATATTGGAAAATTCTGAGAAGAAAGTAAAACTTCCTGTTTAGGCGGGTAGTCTGAAGTTTCCTTGATTGAATCTGAATTGTTTTATGAATTATGTTTTTCCCAAATTCCAAGTTCATTCAATGATACTTCAACTGTCCGCTTGCACTAATTGTAGGGATGTCCATGTCACAGGGAGATCGGAGTCTTTCTGATTACATGAAAGATCGTAACTTTCCTTTTAATTTGGAGGCTGTCATGTTCGGACGAGTCCTGCAAGCAGAAGATGCTGTTAAGCGGAATGCATTAATAATCAAGCAAATAATGCGCCAAATTATTACTTCCCTTAAGAAAATCCATGACACAGGAATTGTTCACCGAGATGTAAAGCCAGCGAACTTAATGGTGACAAAGAAGGGAAAGATCAAGCTTATAGATTTTGGCGCAGCTACAGACCTTCGGATTGGCAAAAACTATATACCAAACCGCGGTCTGCTTGATCCTGATTACTGTCCTCCTGAACTATTTGTACTCCCTGAGGAGACACCTAGTCCTCCATCCGAACCAATTGCTGCCTTGCTTTCTCCAATTCTGTGGCAGGTACTGAACTTCAGTACTGTGATGTCGTATGTAACCCGATTTTTACTGAACTTTTGCAAATGTTGGATTACAAAGTTGGATATCTGTTGAATGGGGCTGGGATTTTATTTTGCTATGTATGCACTCTTATTCACTGATCTGAAATTTCTGTAGCAAATACGTACATTTTCCTTTCAACTCTTTGAGTCCGCTATAATTGATGCAGCTGAACAGTCCTGATCTTTTCGATATGTACTCTGCTGGAATTGTGCTATTACAAATGGCAGTACCAAGCCTGAGGTACCCATCAGGATTAAAGAACTTCAATACCGAATTAAAGAGAGCTGAATATGACTTGAATAGATGGAGGAAGGACACTCGATCGAGGCCAGATTTAAAAATTCTTGATCTCGAATCAGGTAGAGGGTGGGATCTGGCTACAAAATTGATCTCACAGAGAGACTATCTTGGGAAGGGGCGTTTATCAGCAGCTGCTGCTCTAAGGCATCCATATTTCTTGTTGGGTGGTGACCAGGCAGCTCTTGTGCTCTCTAAACTAAGCTTAACCAGGAAGCAGCCTGCTTCTTCTAGTTGGTAGTCCATTTGACTCTGTTGTATTTTATTTGTTGATTTACTTCTTTCTATATCACAGATCGCGTTCATATCAGCATTGAAAGAATGAAAGTTTATACTTGGACACCATTTTGTGATTGATTTCTTTTGCTATACTTTGATGGAATGTTTACCCATTCAGGCTTCCAAATTGTATCTTCCAGTTTGTGAAAAGAGAAAAGAACTTCTAGATTTGCCTTTATTTTTCCTTTTGATTACACCATTACAAGTTCTGATTGTTGTTGCTTGACAGATGCCTCAAATTGTTGTTGAGACGAATGTGTTACATTTGTTTGATTCAATGATGTGATCACGAGGGGCTTGCCGTGCAAAGAGCTCTTCTCCAATTCAAGTCACTGTTTCTGGAGCCTGCAAAAGAGGTACTCGGACCATTTATTATCTACTGGGAGTCTGCTGAATGATTCCTTGACCTTTACCCCCAAATCCCTTATGGTGTGTAATTGGAGGTTAACCACTTCAATTTGTCTGACATCAAATGAAATCACATGTTCTATTTTCTGCTAGTTCTCTTTTGCTGTAACCTTTTGTTGGTTTAGTTCACAAAATCCAATCAGCATCATACAGTGCCAATTTTGCATCATTCTGAAAATTTTTGGAAGTGCTCTTTATTTAGTCTTTGCTTCTGCATAAATGCATTATCTGAGATTAACCATCCTAAAGTAGTCTTAAAGTCATCATGCAGTGCCACTGAAATCCATAAGCAGGTATGACATATTTTATTGCCACCCCAAGTAATTTGTTCTAAAAGGAGAACTTGTGCAACAATGGAAGAACTGTCAAGCCATAAAGCAATAAAAAGGCTCAACAATCTTCTTTGAAGAACAGTACTCAAATATAAAGGTAATCCAGTAGGAAGGAATGTTGAGGACAGAAAATATTCCATGACTATAAAATTTCACTCATTAGTCTTGCTTTCTTATTTTCTTTTACTTTTTAAAGTTCACACACAATCGGTAATAAACTTCCTGGCATGTATAAACTGCATAATGTTACATGTGGGCATTCTTCCTCTTTCTGCTGTGAATGTCAAGCACTACAACTCGTCATGATAAAGGAAAGTCTCCGACGGAGTCTTCTTCCTGCAGCTCCACTTGCAGTTCCATGAGCATAATGAATTGAAGGCTGCCATTCTTGTGGATTGTTGGGATATGATGTTTGATGTTGAAGGTGACTTTGACAGAACAATTGCATACCCGTCGTCCATATTATCTGTTCCTTCTGGGAACAGCTGCCACAAAAGACTGCCAGCCCCACTTCCACCTTTTTTTGTGGAGTTCAAGAGGCTCTTGTACACTGTGTTGATGAATGTGTCGCGGAATGATGTATTATAACCAGGATCTTTTGTAGATACACCAAACTCAGAAAACAGAATGGGCATTCCCAGGTATTTTTCGGCATCCTCTATGTGAGCTTCCATCCATGATTTGGTGAATTTGATATGAGCATCAGATATCGTCTGTGAAACCCTTCAAGGAGAAAATGATACGCATGAGTATCGACATGTTGTGCAGTCTGTAGAAAGAAATGCTATTTCCGTTGTACTCACCAGGAGTCTGCATAAATGTGAACAGAAGCAAAATCAACACCAAGAACCAGATGGTTCCTAATAAAGTCAGTTCCAACTTGTGTGGCGTATGAGTTGGGATTGAACTGAGCTCTATCGGGTGCTGAGGGACCATAAAATCCTTCCAAACCAATCTCCACCAAATGCTTCGGATCCATGCTCTTGATATATACGGCCATGTCTTGTATCCATGACTATTCACCAAAGATTCAATAAAGCAGGATATGTTGAGAAAAATCACTATTACTCCTCAGTACAAGAATAGATGTACAGAGAACACAAACCTGCAGCTTATCACCCGATGGATCAGAGGTACATCGAGGTTCATTCATTAGTTCCCAAGCAAATATCGTGGGATCATCCTTGTAAGTTACATTTGTAAGTGTATTAACCCTATTTAGTACCATCTTCATTACACAGATAATAAGCAAAAGTGAGAACACTTAAAAAACAAAGTCTGCAGATGACATTGACATTGCATAGAAACTGAATGAGCAAGAAGTAGAGCTGCCAAAACACTGGAGTATCTTTTTAACTTGCCTTAACATGAGCTTTATAGTAGCTTCTTAGTGTTGGATTTGAGAAAAAATCATCATCAGATGTCAAAGTAAGACCAGCTTCTTTTCCCCATTTCACATACTGTGCTTTGCCACCATATGCATCCCAATTGTTTGCTAAAGACAATATTAGCCTGATCTTATACTTCTTTGCTTCACTCACCACAAAGTCTAAAGCCTGAAGATGCAACACAAAACAATCAGGAAATAGCAGGAACACTTGGTCCTATGAAAAAAAAACTCATGTTTTGTTATAAATGAAAAGTTGAAAAATACCTTGAAAACTTCTTCATCATAAACTCCTGGAGATTTCTGAAGAGCCTGCCACTGACCATCATTAAAGGCCCAAGTCCTACAAACTGTAAGACCTACTGAAGATGCTTGCTGGAACAAGTCAGTGACCTTACCTCTTGTTGATTGATCAGCAGCAAATACCATCAACCAGTAAGTATTGAATCCGTTGACATAGAAAGGTTTGTCATTTACTACAAACTGGTTCCCCTTCTTCCCCACCATCTGCCATGCATCATCTTCCATATTGTTCGACTCATAGATCCTGAACTTATCAAACAAAAACTTCCGTCAAGACAACTCCGCTGGTATACGATATAAGCATGCAAAAAGAGTACATAGAAAGCGAAAGAAATGTATCTCATCATTCAGGTTACCCATGCTTTGCACTAGAATATGGTAAAAGATTGTCTATCTCCTCCACTGTTGTTTCTAATTTCTCAAAACCAGCAACTTCAACACCAGTGGATTTGGATTCTTTCAATGTCACAACAAAAACTGCAAGCAAACAAACGATCTTTAACCAAATATTTTTATTGATTGTATCCATAATGTTGAGTCAGTAAACCACATCTTGGATCTCGCTTGAAACATCGTATTTATATACAGTTTTCTTCTTTCAGTAAGGGTGATTGGGAATGCAGAGAAGAAATGGTGACATCCCTCACTTCAAAGGGAAGAAAATTTCTTACAGATGAGTTCCACTAGCATAGGTAGATGGATATTCAAAGCAAAGGTATGTCGAGCAGGGTAGAGTAGAGTACATCATATGTAAAGTCGCAGGTATCACTCCCAAGGAAAGTTACAGAAGGGTCCTACGTGAAATTATTCACAGGCTCGTTTCTAGTTCAGATGTCATTGTTCCTACAACTGCTAGTCAATTCATGGAGACGATCAGGACAAGAAAATATAAAAACTTGCGAAGAGTTTCCCTGTTGGGAATTCGTAGGAAGCTGGTCTTTTACCTCGTAAGAACGGAATGAAAAGAATGGAACAAGAAGAGGAAAGTGGGAGGTAGAAGAAGACAGGATTACAGAGATGGATTCATTGTAAAGCTACGATCTTTATCTGTTATATTCATACACAATCATCTAAATGTTGCGAATTGTTCATTATAAAACCTCCTCCCAAATAATGACGAGTCAACAATATAGTAGAAAGAAAGAATCTTTTTATTTTGTTAAGATCGTCTTCTTCCAAGCTTTTGGAGCTTCTATTTCATATTGGTTTGTCTCAGTAACAGCACCATTTCTTTTCCTTCACTATTATGACCGAGAGCCCACTTACAAGAGAGATTTCCATCATCAACCCAGTGAAAGAACATACCAATTTGTTAGAGTCTCATGGTGTATTAGAAACTTTTTTTTTTTTGAATAATAAAGGGAGGGTTACAGGGCTTACAGTACTAGTCGGAGAAATGAAACCCCCGATATATCCCCTAATAAGATGGATAAACAACCCACAAGTGAGTTTTGAAACTGATGAATACCAAGTTCAAGTGAACTGGCATAGTCCACTTTTGAGGTAGAAAGAAGAGAAGAATAACAAGCAAGTTTCTTCGTATTATTAACTCTTTAGATTTTCTACAATAAGAACCGATTATAACTTCTTATAAAGCCTAAAACATGAAACGAAGACTCTAAAAATTCGTATAACAATAAATAATAAAATTCTAAACAACACAGTTAATTATAACAATCTTTTACTAAAATAGTCATAACTTTTTAAAGAAAAATCTAAATGATTTGAAACTTTCACCATCTAAAACTAGACTTAAAGAGCTTTAAATCTATAAGTTATATACCCAAAATGACCAACGTTTGACCTTTCCAATTTTCTCTTAAATCAATCTTAAATTTTGTCAATTGCAAACATTTTAACTATTGGACCATATTAAGTTTAGATTTATAACATCCCCCTTTAAACTTAATTATTTTCTTTCTTACATCCCGAGCAACTTCTTGAATTTGTTGAAGAGTTCAATCGGCAGTGATTTTGTGAATATATCTACTACTTGATCACGACTCGCTACTTGAGTCATCTCCACATCACCATATTTCACATGCTCTAATATGAAGTGAAAACGCACATCAATAGGCTTGCTTCTTTCATGATGCACCTGGTTCTTTGCCAATTTGATCGCTGACTTGTTATCCACTCGAATTTCTGTTGGCTTCTCTTGAGCAAAGTTCATCTCCTTTAGTAATTTATGCAGCCACGAGGAGTGACATACACATAAAGATGCGGCAACATATTCTGCTTCAAAAGCCGACAAAGTAACTATAGGTTGTTTCTTCGAACTTCAAGTAAATGTCATACTTTTTTCATGAAAAATTCAAAACCCGTAGTGCTCTTTCTATCATCCTTATCTCCACTTCAATTACTACCAGAATATCCAATAAGATCAAACTCAGTAGTATGAGAGTAAAATAAGCCGTGAAATAATATACCTCTAATATAACGAAGAATTCATTTTATGGCTTTCTAATGCGTCATTTTTAGCTCCTCTATGTACCTGCTTACCAAGCCAATTCCATATGTAATATCTGACCTTGTGCATGTAAGATAATGCAAACTTCCAACCAAACTTCTATACAAGGTTGCGTCAACTGCCTTGTGTTCATCATGTCGGGACAATTTCGTATTACTGTCAATCTTTCATTTTAAACTTCTTTAAAATCTCCTTTGCATATGCTTCTTAAGACATAAAAATTTTATATTTATCTTGTTTCAGTTCTAATCCGAGAAAATAAAATATGAAATCTAAATTGATCATCTCAAACTCTTTTGTCATTTCCAACTTAAACATTTCAATCATTTCCTTATTATTTCGTGTAAAAATTAAATCATCCACATACGAGGCCACAAATAAGATGTCATCTTTTCGTATCTTCACATATAACACATGTTTATATGGATATTGGACAAATCGGTGCACCCTGAAATATGCATCTATGCAAGTGTTCTAAGTTGTTGGTGCTTGCTTCATCCTGTACAATACCTTCTTTAACTTCAACACTATCGGTAGCACACTTGAAGGTGTTCGGAAATGTGACTTATGCTCACATTCTAGATCAAAGGCGTACATAACTTGATGACAAAAGCAAGAAGCTAATTTTTATCGGCTATGATGAAAGGTCCAAGGTGTATAATCTCTATGATCCCTTTACAAAAAAAAGGTTGCGAGTTGTAATGTGCAAGTCAACGAAGAAAGCATGTGAAATTGGAGTTCCATGGAGTAGATGACTCATGAAGAAGTTAAACAAGTAGCATCAACAATAATTTTCACTCAACAACACAACTACATCAACAACAACACAAGCAAGACTGTCTTTAATTTTATCCGATGAAGAAGATCAGTCAAGAACACAAAAAATAAGAAGCTTGCGAGACCTATATGAGGCAACAAATGAATTATAATTGGTGTGTCTTTTGACAGATGCGGAGGACATCACATTCAAGCAAGCTACTAGTATGGGCTCATCAGGAGCCTCTTTGCTCTTTTACGTGGGGACGGCAACCATGGGATCTAACTACTGTTTCTATACTCGTCCCTTGTTGAATTATCTGCTATAATACCACTTGTTATGACTGAAGAACTTATTTATAAGGGAGATTTACGTCATGATCCTAGTGAGGGTACATAGATAGAATTGCCAACATTCACTTCCCTCCCTCTAATGGATGTTTACATAAATTGATAGAGCACATTAGAACTTAGGCCTCTTGAAGTTTGTTCGAACACGTGTGAGTTAGGTCTGAGACAAAACCTAAGGTTACATGTGATATGTCCAAGTCCTTTGGACTCGTGCTCACTTTCAGAACCTTACAAGAAATGGGGTTTTCCTAAAAAGCACAGTTCGGTTCTGTGTCCCGAAATCTCCCCATTTCCTTGAACAGATGAGAACGACTTGCTTTACCATATACTGGCAATGCAACTACCGTGGCTCAGTGGCATCAAAAATTGCATTAAAAGCATTACTTCCTGACTTGTACGTCTAATTCTTGCATACATCGTCAAGATGTTGTCTCTTTTTAGGGAATCTCTACTAATTCATTCATTCTCATCACATGGGATGATGTTGGTATGTTGAAAATGAGCATCAGATGATGATGTTATGTCCTGTTTTCCTATGTGTTTTAAGAAAAAACGTGTAGGAACAGAAATGGTATTTGAAGGAGAGTAGAAGTAGCCTTTTTTCTAACGCGTTTTGCCTCACAATGAGAGCTTAGTAAGAGTGAACTGTAATCCAATCTGCACAGCTAGCTGTCCTAATTCCTACTTCTTATGGTTTCTTGCTCACATATTCCGCTTCACGTTTGGATAATGTAAGGTATAACTGAAGAAGAAACAGCATCTGGAATTTTCAAGAATTAGTTAATACCCAATTTGGAGTTATTTGTTTATTGGTTTTGCTTTTAGAGGGAAATTTGAGAAAGGGAATGTAAAGAGAAGAACAACTACCTCTACCCTGTAGGGGTGGTGGTTCTTCTTTAGTTTCTTCAACTCTCAAAGCAGTATACAGCCTCGGACCTTCTGTCAAATTTGACTTTTGGGTGTGTTGGGTTTGTATCCTTCCATGGTTCTTGTCTGTTTTTTTATTTAACAAGGTAAAGTTCGGAGCTTTTCTCATCCATTTCCGTTTCTCTTGAGCTCTTACCTTCAGTCTCAGACATGGTCCTGAGTTCTCTCTTCTGTTACTTTTATGAACCACTAGTTGGTGGTTCATTTCTTACATTCTTCCATACCTAGTACTTGTTTCACCTTTCTTTACGTTGTCTAATTCCTTTTGCTTCAGGGCTTTGATGTCTTTAATCTGTGAAATCGAATTGCATCTTATCCTTGTTTAAAGCTTGGATTTTGATAACCAAGGAGCATGGATAAACATCTCTCTGCGTCTCTTCTCTTTTGTTCTTGCTTAGTTTTCTCTGCAATTCATGTTGACTTTGCTGCCAACTATGTACCGACCGATAAAATCCTTTTAGATTGTGGGGCATCATCGAATCTCACCGATTCCGATGGTCAGAAATGGGTGTCGGATAATGGTTCAAAATTTCTGTCTGCATCCGCTAATTCTTCCATGTCTGAAGCTTCAAATCAAGATCCTGACGTCCCTCAAATTCCTTATATGACAGCTCGTGTTTTCCAGTCCAATTTCACATATAGTTTTCCTTTGGCCTATGGTCATGTGTTTCTTCGTCTATATTTCTATCCATCTGTATACAATGGCCTGGACTCTTCTGATGGTCTCTTCTCCGTCACTGCAGGATCTTACACTCTTCTTAAGAATTTTAGTGTTTCTCAGACCACTCAAGCTCTGGACTTTGCCTTTATTGTTAAGGAATACTATATCAACGTTAATGGTGGATCATTGAACGTTACTTTCAGTCCAGGTTCAGATCATCCGAAAGATTTTGCATTCGTTAATGGGATTGAGATTGTTTCCTTGCCTGATATTTACAGTAATACTGATAGAAGCTTAATGGTTGTGGGCCAAACTGGTCCATTCACCATTGACAATAGCACTTCGCTTGAGAATGTTTACAGAGTCAATGTAGGTGGAAATAATATCTCACCTGCTAAGGACACTGGCTTCCTGAGGACTTGGGGTGATGATCAGTTGTATCTTTTTGGGGCAGCATTTGGTCTTTCAGTGTCTGCTGATCCCAACATGAGGATCGGCTATCCGATCAATATATCAGCTTATGTTGCACCAGATACTGTCTATTCCTCTGCTAGAACAATGGGGACAGATAATTATGTCAACCTAAATTACAATTTGACTTGGATTTTCTCCGTGGACTCTGGTTTCTTTTACTTGATTAGGCTTCATTTCTGCGAGATTGTTGAAAATATAACCAAACAGAACCAGAGAGTGTTTGACATCTACCTTAACAATCAAATTGCTGAGACAATGGATGTGGTTGCCATGGCAGGTAGCAGTGGGGTTCCATTGTATAGGGACTATGTGGTTTTGGTTCATGGTGGGAAACCTCAGGAGGATATGCGGCTTGATCTTCATCCAAATAAAGCTGCGAAGCCCCAGTTTTATAATGCTATTTTGAACGGGGTGGAGATATTCAAATTGAGCAATGCAGATGGTAACCTTGCAGGGCCAAATCCTATTCCTGCTCCTAAGCAGAACGTAATAGATCCCAGGAGAGTCAAATCACGATCCTCGGGGCATTCATCAAATGGAAAAGCCATTGTAGCAGGAGGAATAAGCAGTGTAATTGTTCTGGCACTCGTGGTTGGTTTCTGTTATGTAGCTGCAGCACGTCGCCACAGGTATGGGAAGGAGGCAAGTGCAAGTGAAGGGTTATTTGGATGGTTTCCTCTTTCACTTTATGGGAATTCACACTCTGCTGGTTCGGCCAAGATGACCACTACTGTTTGTTCTTCTCTATCTTCAAACCTCTGCCGCCACTTCTCATTTGCTGAGATCAAGGATGCCACCAACAACTTTGATGATGCTCTGGTTCTTGGCGTTGGAGGTTTTGGCAAGGTTTATAGAGGAGAAGTTGACGGCGGAATGCTTAAGGTCGCAATCAAGCGTGGTAATCCACTCTCTGACCAAGGAGTGCACGAGTTCCAGACTGAGATTGAAATGCTCTCAAAACTTCGACATCGTCATCTTGTTTCATTGATTGGTTACTGTGAAGAAAATTGTGAGATGATCCTTGTTTATGATTACATGGCTTATGGTACTTTGCGTGAGCACTTGTACAAGACGCAGAAGCCACCCCTACCATGGAAGCAACGGCTGGAGATATGCATTGGTGCTGCTCGTGGTTTGCACTACCTCCACACTGGTGCCAAGCACACCATCATCCACCGAGATGTTAAGACAACTAACATCCTTTTGGACGAGAAATGGGTAGCAAAGGTTTCCGATTTTGGGTTGTCAAAAACAGGTCCTACATTGGATCATACTCATGTCAGCACAGTTGTAAAAGGTAGTTTTGGATATTTAGATCCAGAATACTTCAGGAGACAGCAACTAACCGACAAGTCCGATGTCTACTCATTTGGGGTTGTTCTGTTTGAGATACTCTGCGCTCGACCGGCATTGAACCCAACCCTGCCGAAGGAAAAAGCAAGCTTGGCAGAATGGGCTGCACATTGCTACAATAAAGGCATTCTTGATCAATTAGTTGACCCTTATCTAAAGGGTAAGATTGCACCAGAATGTTTCAAAAAGTTTGCAGAGACAGCAATGAAGTGTGTGGCTGATCAGGGTATAGAGCGGCCGTCAATGGGTGATGTGCTATGGAGCCTTGAATTTGCGTTGCAACTACAAGAGAGTGCAGAGGAAAGTGGACAAGGCATTGGATGTGCCAAGGAGGAGGAAGAGGAGGCATTCAATGTGTGGTCATCATGTACAGGGAAGAAAGAGCCTGATGCCTTTGATGGTGATTCAAGGAGCACAGGAATGAGTATGAGCATAGGTGGACGTACGCTTACAAGTGAAGACTCTGATGGGTTGACTCCAAGCGCTGTGTTCTCTCAGATCATGAATCCTAAAGGACGTTGAGATCATACAAACATTAGAATGGATTCAAGTTCATACCGCATAGAAAAAATTTAATTTCTTTATCTGATTCATTACTTTTATCTTCTTTGTAACTTGGAAACTCCTATTACATGTTCTGGATTAAGAATGAGCTATAAATTCTGAGAAAATTTACAAGTTTTGACAGTACGAGTCACCAATCTGAAGTTGGTTTCTGTTTGTTGACAACAGAACTCAAACTCAGATTCGGTTTCAGCCTAGTCTGTGGGTTCGGCCTAGCCCAATGTCAAGCCTACCTGTGTTTTTGGCATATGACAAGATGATAGTCATCGTTTTCCTTTCAAGTTGTCCTGTTGTGCAGGTAACTAATAGCAACGTATTAAGAGTAAAGCTGAATGCGACTTCTTGATTAGCCATAACCGTAATCAGGAAATGTCGTATCAGTGGCAGTGCATGTGGATTTACTCCATCCACATGAGGTGAGCCTTAGCCAAAACTTCTACTTTCTGTCATGCCTCAAAACTATGAATGTATATGAGCAGTTCAACGTGGGGAAAGAAGATTCTGGCGGTAGAGAGAGACAATTTCTCAAAAAGCTTTCACATCCACACACCAGCCTCCTATTAGTATGTGGCATGTATGCCTTTGCACGTGTTTGTGTTTGTGCTTGTGGTGGAGAAAGTTGGAAACTGCTTGCCTTCTGTTTTTCCAGAGAGAATGTGAAGAGAGTATTGAACCTGTGGTCCTCTGTTTTTCCCCGAGAGAATGTGGAGAAAACATTGAACCTGTAGTCCTCTGTTTTTCCAGGGAGAAAGTGCTTTCATACACGTCAGGTTGAACCTTGACCACGAATGGTTACATCTTACAGCCTACAGCAGGAGTTGGATTAAACAAAAAATTTGGATCCAGAAATGCACAAGTATTTATATTAAAGAAAACTAACGAACAATTGCATGTCTTTGAAGATAATATTAGACCTATGATTGAATAAGCAGATAACAAATCTCAAAAACCAATTATGAGTTTCAATCAATACTTTCTAACAATTGCTTAAAATAAAAGGGAATTAAACAAGAGCAGTATTGCGAAAATTTCAATCAAAAAAGAACAGAAAAATGATCATTCATTCGGGATCTTTACAAGACAAGCAGCAAATATACATTCTGCTTCACTAGACAGCAGCCAATCAACATAATGAATGAAAACAATGTTCGCAGGCCTGGCTGTCCCAGAAGCTACAACAGTCAATTGACAGATTGAACCATGGAATCTGTAATGGCAGTGATCTTCTTCTGTAGTTCGGGCTTGTTGGCTCCAACAAGCTTGTCAAGTTGCTGCCCATCTCTAAGAAAAAAGAAAGTCGGAGTGGCTTTGATATCCCATGAAGTACTCAAATCCTGCATCATACAGTAGCATGATCATATGTATATCAACAATTTTATTACATTTGTTTCGTTTGCTCAAAAAGCAGGTAGTAGATGGGGAATATCAAGGATAAAAACTTAAATGATGGACCAAGGTTCTACCAATGTTTGAGAATCACTAATTCAACAGATCAGACAAAAAAGTAAAAACAGAGGGAATGTTATCACTTACTGTTAGTTCATCGACATCAACCATTAGAAACATTAGCGAAGGGTATTTCTCAGACAACTCCTTGTAAAATGGTGCAATCATTTTACAAGGACCACACCATGTTGCACTGAAATTTGCAACAACCTGTTAAGATTTTACTTCGATCATGTATTGCACAATGACTGAATAGTAACAATAACAAGATCAATAATTTATATTTTGAGATTTCAATTACATTAACCAATATTATACTACCATAGCTGACCTAAACTCCCTGTCTACATGGTGGGAAAATGCCCAAGCAAATTTTCCATGCATCATCATCTCTGTTATTTAGATTTTCGAATCTAAACTTTTGAAAACTATAATTGTCCAATCATTCAAGGCAGGGCATTATGTTAAGTCTTCAGATCGGCATTGTACAAGTTGAACAAAAAATACCAATAAGGTTCACTTTATTGCACTACAAAATCCAAAAAGAAAAACAACAATACTCACAATCTGGTCTTTCCGATTTGCTTCAGATAGCTTTTGATCCCAACTCTCTCTGGTAGTAATAAGGTGTACATTAGCACCAGCAAACTCAATATGCTCATCAGTACTGTCATTATCATGTTGATTCTACATACATTGCGTACATCAGAAATTTGACATTGGATATCTATGAAAAGTAAGAGTGTAACATGAAGGTTAAATATGAACATTGAAACTTTACTGTGGAAAACAAAATTCAAACCAGTGAAACAACTCTATAATACAAAACAAAAGCTTAAAAAGAATCCAGGCAATAATAAACAGATTCTTTCGGGTCCTTAGAATGAAAATATGTAACAGAAGAGGGGGGTAATCCTACCCTTTCCCAAACCCTATCCCATATGTGAAACTGGCTTACATTAAATGAAGGAATTCGTGCTTAAGTCCTTCCAAGCTATAATTGAATTATCCGGTAACTAAGGGCTGTCTCAAAGATTCAGTAAAACAATTATTCTTTTCTGAACTACATCCAAAATCATAACTACTAGAGAGCTCACTTGAGAACCATTTTTCTACCAAAATTATATAACAAATGACATTGTGTCATATCAAACCACATTCTGACAACATATCAACTGCAGTCTCATATGAAAATACATGAGCCATTTATCAGCTCAAGTCATTATGATAATGCGTGTGGAAAATACAATTCTACAATATCTATACTAAGCAAAGTAAAATATATACAGAAAGACCATGGCCAAAGAAACAATCAGCAGAGCAACAGAAAGCAATTAACTGTTCACTCGATAATCTATCATCTTTTTAATATTTAGTGCTTCCAACTATGGAACAAAAACTACTTACTTTAGCCAAACAGTTTCCCATACTATACAATGTGCTCGTACTGCAACAACAAATTGCAGGGGCTTGCTGGAATCTGAGAGTTGAAAATCCATTAGTTCAAAGTTAGACCAATTAGGATGTGAGGTAAGAAGAAAAATTTAGTGCCAAGAACAAAGAGGAACAAAAGACAAAGGCATTTTCCCAATCACCAATAAACTTACAGCAGACAAAAACTAAAATAGCATAGGTTGGATAATCCAAATTTCGAGCTTGCGGTGTCTAGAGGTACATATGTAGCAACAAACATCATCGGTACGATGAAATTAAGATGAAGGATGCGTAAATATATGTATATCTGCAGATGATCTACGAGAGACATCAAAAGGGAAATCTTTTAACATTATCTCATGGTTTAAAGTTAACGCAAATCGAAGATGAAAGGAACTTGGATGCTACAGCATTTTTCCAAGTAAAGGGTGCCTCAGATTCCTCAATTTAACTTTTCTTTTTCTTTTTCATTTCAAAAAATTGAAGTACTAGCTCATTCCAACAGAACTGAATATCAAGAAGAAAGGAAAACGAGGGCGTTACGTAACAAAATTCCAAGCTTTTTGGTAAATTAGATTCAGCGGCGTAAAAATTGAATAAGATTGTCTGGAAAAATGGGTTATGTTATGTTATGTTGGTACAATTGATTCATTAACCGGAAGCAATTGAGAAGGGAAAAACTGAGAGAAGTCAACGGAGAAAACGCAAATGGAAAGAGTCGAATTGGATTTACCTTGGGGAGTGCTGTAATGGAGGAGGAAGAATCAACACAGTGGAACCAATCCAAAACCCTAGATTTCAAATTAGGGAAAAAGGAGATGGAATTGAAGGGGACGATCTTGTGTTGTGTTAACTATAATAACGATGAAGACCTTACTGTACTCCTCACGCACAAAAGACAAATACCGTTTTTGCCCTCTTCCCTAAGCCTTTTACCATTGTTCCAATTACGCCTATGCCCCTCCCTGCCTCCCTTTGTCAGCCTCTGCGTGCCACCTCAACATCAACACTGAAGGGTGTATTAATCCTGTGCTTGAGGATCCACTGAAAAGGAATGAGTTGCAGGCATTCACAACCGCCCGATTCATGATACAGAAGGCAAAGTCGTCCAGTTTCTGAAGCGCTTTTAGCGCATTTCGGAATAAAGGCGCGAGAGCGAGAGGAGGAGGAAGAAGGCGCCATAGTTTCGACCTGTGAAATAACTAAATCTTACAGAGACTTTCCTTTCTTTGTAATCGAAACCTTGCTCGTAGTACGTATTCAGATGGTCGTTTTCTTGTATGTTTTTTGAATTATTGTATCAGTTTCACGAGCAATTTGAAATGTGGGATTATGAATGATCCGAGTGAAAGTGACAGGTTTGGTGTTAGGGTTAGGTTTTCACATGCCGTCTTAGTTCTGGTTCGTTTATTGGGAGTCGTATTCGAGTCAGATCTGAATGTTGATACGGTGAATTCTAATTTGAATTGTTTTATGTGTGTTGTCAGGCAGAGGTGAGAAAGTTTGGTGAATGTGAGAATTTGTTGGTGTTCGGATCTTGAAAACGTGTGGCGCTTCAATTAGCGGGAAAAAGAAATGGAGGATGAGAAGAAGAAGAAGAGAAACAAGAAAAAGAAAAACAAGCAAAACAAAACTGCCGACGATAATGCAGCCGTTGGTAATGGCCAGAATGATCATAATCACGAACAAGTTCCTGCTCTTTCTGATGTTGAAAATGTCGATGAGCCTCAGCTGCACCCCAATGGAATCGAAAACGTGAGTTCTTGAACTCGATTTAGCCCTTTTGTTGTTGCTCACGCGATTTGCTCTAACAAAGTTCAAATTAATTTGATTTGTTACCTTTTCCTTTGGTTCCATGCAATGGAATCAAGATTGGAACTAGTTCGTGCTTAGTAAATTGTCCATCTGTTGCCTTTGGAATCCTGAAACTTGATCGGTGTGTCCATCTTGGTTTAGTTTGTTGTTTGAGGTTGGCCTTAAACTAAGTTATGTGCTTGCTAATTATCAGGTAATACATGCCTCCAACAAGTGTTCAGAACAGGGTTAAACAAGATAATGATTTCTTTCTTTTTGTTTACTCTTATTTTGTTCACCGCAGTTTTCATTACGATATATGCTTCAGTAGGTATTCAAGAAAAGGAAAGTACACATTTGTTGTGGAGTAACATGTGAGAGGGCTAAAAGAATGATTACAAAAACCAGTAATTTTGAATAGCCGCTGCCCACTTTTAATCTTTATTCGTTAATACAGTCTGTTGCATTCTAGTATATCTATCATTCAAGCCATTTATATGGAGCAGCAGTTTCATCATTTTGTGGCCTGTTTGGATATGTTTTTGGGGAACATTGTTGGAGCAAGATTGACAAAAGCAGCACAATGTTTTTTCAATTTGTGTTGAATTTATGATATGGTCCATAATACAAGTTGTTAATTCAAAAGAATTTGCAGCATCTATCTGACCTTTATGGTAAATCGGTAAAGCAATATGCTATACGTTTCTAAGACACGATTACCTCCTTCTCAAGGTTGCCTTCTAAAACTTCCACCCCGGGACGCTGGTTTTCAGTGTGTATACAATGGTATACAATAATCATGTGATGGTAGGAAAGAGTGAGTGATACTCGGGATCCTTTTTGTTACTTGTATCCATCATCAAGTTTCTTGACATGCTGCTCCAAGTTGGTTTTATCAGAACCTTAATTGTTTGCTGACATTTTCAACATCCTATTTGCAGTCCAGCTTAGTAGAGGCTGAGAAGCAGAAATGGCTCCAAAGAGAGGTTACTTGTGTGATTTGTTAAATGCATATCTTGCGTCTTCCTCTCTTTATTCCTTCTGAAGCACATAATTTGGTTCCAAGATTCATTTTGAGAGTGAAATACTTCTGCTTGGTTTTACAGGTGATATTAAAAGACACAATAAGACAACTGCAAAATGAAAATATTTTACTTTCACAGAAACAGGTACCCATAAAGTTAATATATTTGTGAAATTGGATATGCGAAATGTGATGAACTATTACTGATGCACAGAATCTCTCCAGCTTACTTGCCGTGATGTTAAATTTATTTCCTTGTTGTGGGGCATTTTAGAAGCACTACATAACCTACCTCATTTTACAGGATGCCTTAAAAGACACAATCAAACAATTACAAGATGAAAATGAGAAATTCTCACAGAAAGAGGTAATTTTGAAACCACTTGATCATATAGTAGCCATTATTATTTGATATGTACATATTCTGCTTCCATCTATTGTTTGAATATATGAAGGTTTATTCTTGGACAATGCTTTTACAGTCCACCTTAGCAGACACTGTCAGTCAATTGAGAAGCACAAATGATTCATTCGTGCAGGAAAAGGTAGGTTGAATTTGATATCATTCTTATTATTCATCTTTCAATTTGGTAAATACTTTTTTGATTTCCGGTTGCTCTGCTGACTTTCCTCTCAAAATTTTTGAAAAATGAAATAAGAAAAAGTTATGTCTAATTATGTTGCATACTTTTCATTTCCTTTGTGTTATACCATACGCAAGAGAAAAGCTTATTTCGTGGTACTTTACAGGCTACCTTTGAGGAGACAATTAAGCAATTGAAAATTGATAATGATTCACACAAGCAAAAAGAGGTGATAATAGTTACTGAATTGCATTTCTCTTGTACATTGCAAGTGAACCTTCGTCTAATTCACATGCTTGCCTAACATTATTATTTACAGTCTGGATTAGAGTTGAAGATTATCCACTTGCAGGGTGAAAAGGATTCATGGCTTCAAAATGAGGTAATCACAATTCTTAGTGAAATATTCCCCCTTCTCATTCTATGCCCATGGTCAATATTCTTTTTATCATTTTGCCAATTGCATGTTGAGCATTTCATGCAGGTATCTCAAGGTACTTGCACCTTATAAGATGAGTTCAAATGTAATATAGATTAAATTGTATGGACGAATTTAGGCTATTTTGGAGGCGAGATTTGATTAATATTACACATTTTCGTATTTCTTAGTTGTTTGTCTATTAGGCCTAAGATGCATCTCCAGTAGTTAGCAATATGGTTCTCAATTTCTAATAGCTCGTGCCATGGTTTACAGGAAAGCTTAAGACAAAACGTTAAAGAACTGGAAGTTGAGAAAGATTATTGGAATTTAAAAGAGGTAAACCCTTTTTCATCTTTGTTTTGACGGTTTTTCCTTCTTTGTTAGTCCAATTTTCTGTTTGCCTGATCTGCATTTTAGTGATTTGTATTGGATCACATGTACTGAACTTATACATAGGCTGTTTGAGATTAATGTAGATTCCACGTAAGAAACTTGGCTAATAGGATCATTCACTTTTAATCCTCTGAGATCCGGTTGGTAGGGGATTTCTCAAGTTTTTTGAGCTTTGTGGTGCACAGGGGCCTAGATTTGATTCATTTTGAGGAAGCCATCTGCTATTTCACTCATGCTAACTGGTTTTGGGAATTGAATGTTGATGCGACAAGTATTTACTTATATAAAATGTAATTGTAGAGTAGGAAAAAGGGAAATTATTGATTGTCATTTTCAGTGTTTGCTTATATGTATTCAACTTTTCTCTTTAGCTTCTTTGCTTAAGTTAATTGTTTTCTCAAACCTGTAAAATTTTTTCATCTATATTTGGCATTTTAAAATCTCACCAATTATGCAGAATACAGCGACTGATGCTATTGCTAGACAAAATGTTGATCTGACAAGACTTCGAATGCAGGTATAGAGCTTTATTTATCTTCTTTAGAAAAATGCTTCAGTTCCATCTGCTCTAGCATATATCTTCATGATTTATATCAATTTCTATTCTTCTTCTTCATCTTAAAAGTTAATGGTTATTTGCATGTGTATCCTGCAGTGGATTGCATCATGAGTTGTGTACATCATATGTCATCACTTTGCTTCATACTTTGTTCTTGTATTTCCTGATATGGAATTAAACCAAAGCTTGGCAGGTGGTGGAGTTGGAGGAATCTAGGAACAGTCTCTTAAAAGAAAACCAGCAACTGGTGGGAAAAATCTCTGGTAGCCATTCTCAGATTCAGAACCTTGAGACAGGTGTCTCCTCTACCAACCTATCAGATGAACTCAGAAAGGTTTGCTCCATATAATGTCGTTGTCAGCATTTTACATAGTTACTGTTATTTTCATTGGATGATGTGGGTTTGGCTGGAAAACTGTTGATGCTTAATGACTCTCCATCTCTGACGTAGTCCGAGATTGAGGACCTGAACTCCCAGATTGAAGCAGCTAGTCAATTGGTTGAAAAATTGATAACCGAAAATTCAGACCTCGTTGAGAAGGTATATTTACATTTTGAATTTTCTATAATCTTAGTTCATTGTTGTGCAAGTAAATGCATATTATTCGCGAGGGATTATCAGCCGTTGCCTAGCATGTGCCGCGTGTTCAAGTAAAAATTCATGCATGTATCTGTTTTTCACTTTACTTTGCACCTGGAGGGTGCCTGTTTTGACTTTTAAAGTTCAACTATGTAAATTCTCAGGTGAATGAGCTGTATATTAAACTTGAGCAACAAAATAAAGCAGCTGGACATGTATCCGACATTGGAAATGGCCCTATGGCTGGCAACCATGAAATTGCCAGTATAGCCGATCCAGTATACAAATCAAGTGAGACGGCAGTGTTGGGCCATAACTTAGAGCTCTTAGAACCGGAGGCCGATTCTGTAGTCCGGTACTTACCAGATGTTGACTCTGGAGAAATTGTGCAGATTCCGCTGGATGATAACGAAACTGTGGATTTGGAGTCACAAGTTGTGGAGAGCAATGATAATGATTCAGTCCCACTTTCAGATGCTCCATTGGTTGGTGCTCCTTTCAGGTTAATCTCATTTGTTGCTAAATATGTTAGTGGTTCTGATTTGGTGAACAAAAACGATTCAAGGCCTTAGCTTTTGGCTAGAAAATTGCAACCTTTCTTGACCTTCTTTCATTTTATTTTTTTTATATTTGACAAAATTGTCTTAGTTAGAGAAATACCTCTTGTCAGTACAGATTAAAGATGTGGGTCAATTGTTAGGGCATTACTTACATTATTCATACACGGTGTGTAATCTGGTTAAAGGAATGATAATACAACACCGTCTTTAGTAGCTCTGTTGGTTGAAGTAAGCTTAGCTTTGTTAGAGTTGACAATGGGATTGATCGGGTTAGGGTCAGACTTGAACCTGAAAAAGTTTCTCAAGTCTGATCGGAATACTATCACACCTTAATAACAGGGCTCGAGGAGGAGTCTGTTCAAACTTCAGTCTTACCCAAAACAGTCTGAACTTGTTTGTTAGGTTGGGTGTGGGTTTCTCTTGTACGAGTCTGGCTTAAAAGTTTTAAAGAATTTTGTTGTTTCGATCGATCAGGGTTGGCCTCATTTTTTAATGTTTTTATTTATTAAAAATTTTAAAGTTTAATAAAAAAAGAGAATGTTAAATAAAAATTAATTACTTTATTTTGATTTATAAAAATTAATTAGTTTATCTATTAATTAATAAACTGATTGATTTTTAAGAACAAAATTTTTTAAATAAATTAAATTGAAAAATTAAAAATTGAACTAAAAAGTTGGTTGGTTCAAAATTTTAATTATTAAATTAATTAGATTTGTTTGGTTTTTAAAATATTAAATTAAACAGCTTCAATAATTCTTGAATATCGTTTCGTATTAATTGGTACGTATTGTACTAGAGCAAAATCAGTACGAAATAAAGAGTCGGTCGTATTGAGTTTAAATACCGGTTGATATTTATCCGTTTTAGATTGTACCGATCGGTACTAGCCGATATTTAAAATATCAACTGGTGTCGAAAGAAAATTTTTTAAAAAGGGGAATTTTTTGTGAAATTTTCAAAAATTTTTAAAATCTCCTCCCTTCCTCCCGCATCTCTTTCTTTCCCTTTTTTATCAAAGTTTTTTAATTAATTATTATATTTACTTCCATTTTTATAATTATTGTGAATTTTAATTTTTGTTTTTAAATAAT
>JANZLX010000005.1:1060521-1075729 GCA_025531955.1 Erythroxylum orinocense | reverse complement strand
AAAATTTATTTGAAATTTATATATTTTAAATGTAATTAAATTTATTAAATTAATTTTATAAATTAAATTAAAATTGTGATTATTATCTATTATTATGATTTTTAAAGATAGGGTATATATTTATAAATTAAAATATACAGTACAACTATAAAATATGACAATGAACTATTTTATAATTTAAAAAAAATTAGGAACTATTTTATAAATTTAAAAATTATCCGAAACGGTATCCGGTATTAATCGGTATCGATATAGTACCGTATCAAAACCCAATCTAGTACCAAATCCGATATAGTATTCGTAGCATTGGTAACTAGACATACGTATGTGTTACATTTGACTATTGATTTTTTCATCCTTCCCTGATTACGTCTAGGCTTGATAAATTTAAGTTTAATTAGGCAAGATTGAAGTTGATTTGATTAAAAACGGTCAAAGAAAAAATTAAAATGACATTATTTTAATTTTAATTTTAAAATAAAATAGTTTGAGTACGTAAGCTTAAAAGAAGAACTCGAAATGGTGTCAAAACGATGTCGCTTTAAGAAATAAAACTAAAACAATATCAAGTTTGAATTGCACCACTAAAGCCTAATCAAGCTTCAGACTAGGCTCTCCATCGCCAGCCCTACTTACATGATGAAGGTGAAGGAATTGAAGAAGAGGCCTAATCAAGCTGAAGAAGAGATTGAATGCTAACTGAAAAGTAAGTTTGAAGGAAATAGGACTCATTTCCGTTTGATTGGCACGGATTATTGTCAGGGAAAATAATATTTTTTTTAATTTTAATTATTATATTTAGTTTATTTTTCTATTTAGTTAGGAAAGTAAAAACTTTCCTAATTTAAAAAAAATAGTGACACTTTTTTTTGAATCTAAATCGCAACACTCTGTTGGTATTTAGATTACTTTTTTCAGAAATTTAATTTAAAAAATACATTAGACAACTTAACCCTTCCTTCTCTTTCAACTTTGCGACTTTAAAATATATAAATTGTAAATAAATTTTGATTTAATAATTAAAAATATATATAATAAATATTAGTTTATAAATAATAATTTTTGAATTATTTATTTTTAAAAATAAAATTTTGTATTAATACTTTATTAATAAATATTATATAAAATATTAAAATAAATTTAAATAAAATATTTTTTGTAAGTTTTATTTAATTTATAATTATTTTTAGTAACAAAAATATTTATTATTATTTTAAAAACAAAAATTAAAAATTCATAATAATTATAAAAGTTAAAATAAATAAAATAACTAATTAAAAAACTTTTAAAAAAAAGGGAGAAGGAGAAATAAGAGAGAAGGATGGAAATTTTTAAAAATTTCCGAAAATTTTGCAAAAAAATTTCCTTATTTTTTATAATTTTCAGTATCGGGTAGTATTTGAATTTTGAATATTTTTGTTCAGAAATTTCAATCTACAATCTTTAGGTTTATATTTTTCTTATTTAACAATTTTAATTTTTATTCTATTTGTAGGGATATAATTGAAAACATAAGTCAAAATTAAGTTACATTCTATAAAATATTGTTACATACCAAACACTATAATAAGAATCCACCCAACTTTCCTATTAGAATTCTTATAAGTATTTAAACATGTGAATATCTTTACGTTTCATAAATTTATTTTCCAAGGAATCATATTTTAAATTTACTTTATTTTCCCGCCAACCAAACGGCCTGAAAGTTAAGTCTTTGTAAAACACCCAGATTCCTCAAAATTCACACATTCTTTTCTTTTTTTTCCCTTCTTCCTGGGTAAGCCTAAAATTACAGGAGAATGATATGTATATATAATTAACAAATTAATCATAGGAAAAGAGAAACAATCACTTCTCTGGTGTTATAATAGGCCAAAAGGTTCTGGTAGAGTCTCAAATCCATTATCAAAGATGGATCCCTGATCGGATTTGTCATCGATACTATGCAGCCAGTTTGTGTTCTTCAGATCCTCTTTCAGCAATATCGCATCATATCGGGTACTCTCATACATGTCAACTCCATTCAACTTTGCAGAATTTATTTCATCGCTTGCCTTGTCTCCAATAACTGTAATCCTGGTAGTAAGATTTCCATTGTCTGATATATCTCCATTTTGCAGGTTTCCAATGTGGTTGATGGATTCTGGCGCGCTCGTTGAACGAGCAGATTGAGATTTCAGAGCGGCAGACCGTGTGCTTTGAGGGAATAGAGTTGCGCCTGAAAGATGACGATTGCTTCGTGCGCCATTTCTTATGTCCTACATACAGTTGGTAAGATTTGTCAAAGTAAGTAGAACTTCTTAATTCAAAGGTAGGATTATGATAAGATGGTGGGAGACTGGCAGGCATGTCATGCCTGATCACCAGTAGTGCAACTTGAATACTAATGAAAAAATAACTGTTTGCGAATTGATTAAAATATCATGGTGAAAAATCATCATGAGAAATAGGTTATCCAGATAATCGGTGATATCCTCTCCGGGAAATTTGCTTAGGAAGCTGATAACTTTATACAGCAAACTAACAGATTTCTGTCATACAGTAATTATATTATCATTACAAGGACATAGAGAAAGAGAGAGGGTACCATACCATATGTCTGATGGCCATATCCAAGGACCTTTTAGATATGGACCTCCCAAATCCATTGCTATCAGTGCTGGTCAAAGAAGACTTCACAGGTTTCCGCATGCCCAACTCAGAGACATGTGAGGCTTTTCGTGACTCAGGTAAGTCAGCAAAATGGCCATTGGAAGGCGAGCGAACCTTTCCAGGGGGCTCGGAAAGTCTTCCCCTTGAAACAATCGGAGAAGAATGTCGTCTTGTTGCAGTCACAGGGCCTGTGGTTTCTGGGGGAGTTCCTTTCACGGTGACAGCAGCACCAGGTCTTGACCTACCAGCAGATAGTGGCCTGTCTGGCAAAGTCGTTCTAAGATTTGGAGGTGTGTCAAGTGGAAAGTCAGGCGGAATAACTGGCTGCTGTGGGGACCGGATTCGTGGGCTTGGAGAACTTGGTCGAGAAGCTGGCCCTGTAGTGCGCCCATTGGAAATCACTTGTCCACTTGAAGGACCTGACATGGGAGACATGGAAGGAGTTGGACTCCTACGAGTTGGTGTTGAAGGGCGAGAATTTGATCGACCAGCTGAGCTCAAGTTTGCTGGAATTTGTGGCCTAGAACTTGGAGTCGAGGGCCTTGAGGTTTGAGATGGTCGAATCTTGTCAGTCGAAGGGCTAGGAGGAGCTGGACGTGCTCTTGATGGAGTAGAGGAGCGTGATGCAGGAGTAGAGGAGCGTGATGCAGAACGAGCAGATGGAGTGGAAGGCCTTGCTATAGATGGAGATCGTGTGATAGGAGAAGATGGTCTGGTATAAGAGGAGACTGAAGCTGAGCTTGTGTTCAGAATTGAAGACGATCTATTTGATGAGTAGCTACTGAATTGCGAAGAAGAAACAGAAGAGCGTGTAACTGAACTGCTTCTAGTTGGCCTTGACGAATTATGGGTCTCAGAATGTGAAACTGAAAGCTGAAACAGATAAAAACTACAGAGACTAAGCTTTCACAGCTTTAAGGTTCAAAATTGATTCCTGTCATGCATTCACTAGAAAACATCCTTTCTAGACAAAGTCACGACAATGAATAGTAGAAAGAAAGCAAGTAAAATTGCATAGAGCATACCCTCGAAGCTTTAGTAGTAGAAACTGATCTAGCCAAGGAAGTGCTTCTTGGAGCTTCTGAAACTGGTTGTGCCTCACTTCCATCAGATGAAGGAAAAAGAGGAGTTCCAGGAGGAGTAAGAAGCCTGAATACATAAGAGATATTAAAGAATGCGTAAATCAAAACAAATACTCATTCACATTTGCAACCGTTGAAGAAAATGCATAGTCATGCCCCTTATGTAATCAAAGAATCTGACGACTGCACCATCATAAAGTATTGTGTAATACTAGATCTCCCTAAACCTCAAAGTACGTAAGGGGCATGAGAAACTGGCTCAAAGTTTCAATCTTTACTACAATAGAGTGAATATGCTGATTCTTCTTCTTAATACCACCAAATGAAACACTTCCACACCCTTTTCTGACTCTTTTCTTATTATTACACTGATTCTTGTTACTGTGCAGATCATACACATTTCCTAAAAGATCTATGAATAATGAGACTCAGACCATGTAATCTCCAAGAAAAACACAACCTTATGCAACAATTATGGATCTACTTCACGGAAAATGCATCGTGTTAGAAATTGTAACAAAGCACACAATGAAGAGCCATCAAAGGCTTCAACCTTTTGAACTAAATGTTCCTTTCGATGATGGATAGAAACTGATGATGAAGGCGATGACGAAGAAGACTTAGATTTCATCAACGAAGAAATAAAGGTAGTGGTTGTCCTTGGACATGGCAGAATTAAGGCGGCCATATAAGGACATAAGAAGACAACAACAAAGTAGATCTGGAAATTCAGGAAAAATAATTGAAAACGAGTTAAGTGTTAGAAGATCTACCAGTCATAATCATGCTTCCCTCCTTCTGTGGATTGCAATAGATCATCTATCCCACTTCTCGCAAGTTTGGCTGATCCAACTGAAAGCCTCCCCAACTTCACTGAAACTGGAATCACCACACACATTACACTCTAAAACATTGAGTTCTTCTTTTGTTTCTCTAACAAAATAATAGTATGAACAATGGGAAGACGGGAAAAAGAAGCATAAAACCCATTTTTATTCAGGAAACACAATGTAATAGTAGCAGAGTTATATACTATTGCAGAAATTCTGAACTAATACTAGTTCACGGCAGAAAGAATGAGAATGACTAAGTGAAGAAGATGGAAGTCCACTCCAAATTCCAATCATAAATAGAGGAACTCTCAGGAAATGATCAATCATTGGCTAGAAAGCGACCTCCATAACAGCTTGGCCATTACTTGGATAAACGCCATTGTCATTTTCTCTACACATCTCAAAGAAAGAGATTAAGAAGGCCTACGCAGTACGCACCATCAGAGGAGTCATCAGAAGAGGCAAGAGAGAGGCTTCGGCGATTCCTGGAGAAAAGATCCAAATTCTCGTCGGTATCTCTGGTAGAAGGCGTCGAACGACGGTAAGTACTGTTCCTGCCTCCAACTCCAACAACCAGAGATTGTCTGAGATTGGAGATGGTGCTTCTGTTGTTCATATTTGTGGAGTCCTACCAGCTGCTAGTACAACACCATATCCCTTGTGACTAACTAGAGAGATAAGATCTAGAGAGAAAGAGTTGCTTCTTGAGATCTGTACCATAACCAAAGATAAATAGATTGAGAAAGGTGTGAACTTTAATTAAAGATCTGAGCTTTGTTAGATCTGTGAAACAAAGAAGAAAGCTTTAGTTTATTTATTTTATATTAATATATACGCCATTGACGGGTGCTTTGCTTCTTCTACTAGGGTTTATGTTCCTTCAAGAAAAATGGTTCTCTGTCAAAAACTTACAATCTATCTTCCATTTTTACAGACTCAAGCTTTATCAAATTTCCCAACTAACTTGTATCAAATATATATAGTTTAATTCTGGATTGAATATTAAATTAACTAAATAAAAAATTCTCATAAAATTGGTATAAAATAAAAATCCAATAAAATTGAAAATTCTAAAATAATACTAAAAAAAATATTATTACCCATTTTTAAATTTTAATTGAAAATTATCATAATTATCCTTATTTATAAGGCTGATTAATTTTTAAAAATCAACTATTTAATTAATAAACTGATCGATATTTAACAATAATAAAGGTTATTAAGATTATATTGAAAAAATAGCTTTTTGCATTTAAATAAGTTAATTTAGATCAGTTTTTAATCATTTTAAAATTATTAGTACTTCAAATAATTTATTTAAGATGTGTAATTAATAAAATGCATTCATTCAAATAGTTATGTTGTTAATTTTTATTTAAAATGTGAGATTAATAAAATATATTTTTATGTATCAAGACAATTTTCAAATTTTATTATATTATTATTTAAAATTTGTAGATATTTTATGTAAAATACAAATTTATTTAAATTTTAAAAAATTAAAAGATTGAATATAAAAAAATATTTACAATTCATGTATTTTATTACATAATAATTTAGACAAAAATGAATTGTCATGAGTTTAAAGTAATGATATGTGATATGTAATAATATATAGATTAAATTTTAATTGTAAAATTTCTAAGTATTTTTTTATGTATGTAATAATTTATAAATCATGTAATTCTATTATTATGTTGTTGCAAACAATAATTCACAAATCATTGTAATAGATAGAGTGAAATGAGAAATTAAAACTCAATCAATCTCACCAGTGCCATCTCACCATATTCATTTATATAATCCCCTTTCATCAACCACTTTTAAGATAATTATTGGGGAAGTTGGAGAAATGATTGCCTAAAAATCTTCAGTTGGTGAGAATAAGAGACAACCTAAGATCCTCTCATCTAAAAACACACATTCAAATTCAAGACTAGAGTTTTAGATATGGCAATTAGGTTCGGACGGCCCGTAACCCGACTTGAGGTCAACGGGTTAGATATGGATTGATTATAGTTGCCTAACTTTAATTAGGCTGACCTATAGCTTGCCATTAACCCGACTGGCCACGAGAGGTCAGCCAGACTTTATTTTAAAAATTAAAAAAATTGTTGTTTTGTACCTTCTCATATAACTACAGATAAAGCCAGGTCGGGACAGCTTAGGCCCAAACTTGGTTCATGATTCGGTCAACTTGAGCTGAAATCGGTCTCACCGAGCTACATTTACTATCCCTCGCCCCAGCCTGGTCAATGCTTGACACATATAAGTAAAACATCATCATTTTTTAATTTTAATTTTAAACAAGTTCAAACTGGACAAAGTTGGGTTCGCGCTCAATATGGCTTTAGGTTGAATCAAGCCCCAATATCAGCTAAGCCTGGCCTAAGACAATAAACCAAGTCTGGATTAATTAAGTTGGGTTAGGATTAAGGTTGCCCAAGCTCAGTTTGGTCGAGACCTGACATGTATAAACAAAACGACATCAATTTTGATTTTAATTTAAACAAAATTTAGATCGAGTCAAGTCGAGCTTGAACCAAATTCCCCATAACAACTTGACCGGATCCATTGCCAAGTGTTTAGGGTTTAGACATAACAAGATTCATTCACCTTCCAGGTTAGTTCAACAAACATAGTTACTAATGAGATAATTTATTATATGATGAGCTTTTTAATCATTTTTCTTGTAATGCTTAATAATGAGATAATTTATTATATGATGAGCTTTTTAATTATATTTCCTTGTAATGCTTAAAATCTTATTTTCATATGGTGAGTTTCATTACATGTTACAATAATATTCATCATTTTTCTCATTTTCTTAAAATTTAAATTTAATGCATATTAAATTATTTAAAAATAATAAACAATTAACTATATATTTAAATAAATTATATTATTAAATCAATATAATTACTTGATCTAATAATTTAATAATACAATTTAATTTAAAAATTATTTGTGTTTTTACAAAATTGTTAATTAAATAAAAAATTTTAAAGACTTAATCTAAGAGATTATATATTAAAATATTCTTTAAATTTTTAAAAAATTGCAATTACTTATAATTATTTAATTCAAAATTTTTATTAAATTTAATTTTAGATTTACATATTTAAATTTAATTTATCAATCCAAGAAAAAGTTAGGCATAAGCACATCGCCACTCCCACGTGGTAGAGTCTGGAAACCTTCCCTACTCCGACGTCGTCAGCCACAATGAGCAGTCCAGTTCGAGCCAAAATCTGCCAGTGTTGGACCACTTCCATGGACTATTTCCGTAGAAGAAATGATGACAGAACCCACTTGGGAGGATTGGAGTGACAACGGTTCCTTTGTAGCAAATGTGGACAGGCGTTTGTTTGTCTGGTTTAGAACATGAATGAACGTGGAGATGAAGAGGAAGCATGTGCGAATTCACAATGAAGACAAAATGTACTATCAACCCCAGGCTTCATTGTGTCTGCTGCTCATCACCATCTGAATTCTGAAGACGGTTGGTTGATGAGCATTTTAATGAACACGACATTCTCTTCACTTCACAAAGCTTTGGGCATTAAGAAACGCTTCCTTCAAGACTTCACCTTCACCTGTCTCAAACAAGTAAAACATGTCCACGCAGCTCTCCTCCGACATGGTCTCCACCACGACACATATATCCTCAACGTGGTCCTGCGCTCCAGTTTAGTCATGGGTCACACCAGCTACGCTGGTCTTGTCTTTGCCCACATCCAACATCCTAACATTTTCCTATGGAATACAATGATTCGTGGTTTGGTTACTAACAGTTGTTTCCAACAATCCATAGACTTTTACCACTCTATGAGAACCAAAGGTTTCTTACCAAATGATCTCACTTTCCCATTTGTCCTCAGAGCTTGCGCTCAGCTTTTGGACTTCCAGTTGGGCCTGAAGATTCACAACCTTGTAGTTAAAATGGGTTTTAGTTACAATGTCCTCGTTAATGTCGGTTTAGTCAACTTGTTTGCTAAATGTGGGCTTATGGAACATGCTTTTGAAGTGTTCGATGAATGTCCGGAGAAGAGTGTTTTGGCGTGGACTGAGGTAATAACTGGATTTATAGGTGTTGGAAAGTGCAGAGAGGCTATTGATGTGTTCCGTAGGTTATTGGAGATGGGTTTGAGGCCTGACAGTTTCACACTTGTCCGGGTTTTGTCTGCGTGCATTCGAGTTGGGGATTTGAGAAATGGGGAGTTGATAGACGAGTATATAACAGAGCTTGGGATGAGTAGGAATGTGTTCGTGAATACCTCTTTGGTGGATTTGTATGCCAAGTGTGGAAGTATGGAGAAAGCTCGTGGTGTATTTGATGGGATGCGAGAGAAGGATATTGTTTGTTGGAGTGCAATGATTCAAGGATACGCTTCCAATGGAATGCCTAACGAAGCACTGGAGCTCTTTGGCATGATGTTGAATGAGAACTTGAGACCTGATTGTTATGCAATGGTTGGAGCTCTTTGTGCTTGTGCTAGTTTAGGGGCACTAGAATATGGGGAATGGGTTACCAATTTGATGGATAAAAATGTGTTCTTGGCTAATAATGTTTTGGCTACGGCATTGATTGACATGTATGCAAAATGTGGTAGCATGACTAGAGCTTGGGAAGTTTTTAAAGGGATTAAGAATAGGGACAGAGTAGTGTGGAATGCTGCTATATCGGCTCTAGCCATGAATGGACATGTGAAAACTGTGTTGGGAGTTTTTGGCCAAATGGGGAAACTTGGAATTCAACCTGATGATAACACTTTTGTTGGGTTACTTTCTGCATGCGGTCATGCTGGTTTGCTTGGAGATGGTCGTCAATTTTTCGATAGCATGAGTCGTGTCTTCGCATTGACCCCAACAATTGAGCATTATGGATGTATGGTAGACCTTCTTGGTCGTGCCGGTTTGTTGGACGAAGCTCATCAGTTGATCAAAAGTATGCCATTTAAGGCCAATGTTATTGTTTGGGGAGCTTTGCTAAGTGGATGTAGGTTACATCGTGACATGAAGTTGGCAGAATATGTACTGAAAGAACTAATTGCATTGGAACCATGGAACTCAGGAAATTATGTCCTCTTGTCGAATATATATTCCTCAGGCAAGAAGTGGGATGATGCCTCAACCATTAGGTTGATTATGAAGGAGAAAGGAATCCAGAAAGTACATGGATGCAGTTGGATTGAAGTGTGAGGAATTGTTCACATGTTCCTTGTCGGTGACAATTGCCACCCCTCTTCAGAGAAGATATATGAAAAAATTGATGAACTGATTAGGGACTTGAAATCATCAGGTTATGTCCCTGCAACTGACTATGTGCTTTTTGACATAGAGGAGGAGGAGAAGGAGCATTTCCTTTGTTATCACAGTGAGAAACTGGCTGTTGCTTTCGGATTAGTAAGTACAGCTCCGAAGGATGTGATTAGAGTTGTAAAAAACCTTCGCATTTGTGGTGATTGTCATGAATTTATAAAGATTATTTCCAGAACTACAGGCAGGGAGATAATTGTCAGAGATACCTACAGGTTTCATTGTTTTACAGAGGGTCAATGTTCTTGTAAAGATTACTGGTAAGTTGAGAATAAACATTGCATTTTAATAGTGGAGTATGAGAAAATTGCTTCAGACGGTGCAACTGCTTATGATCAAGTAATGCAAGGGTCGATCTAATACCTCGTGAGGAGCTCATAGAAGTTACTGGCTTTGGATGTAATGAAGTCTCATGGAACAAAGACTATCAACCCCCAAGTAAACTTTGCAAAGAAAAACCTAGGTCTAGTCTCACTCAACCCATACTCAACAGATAGAGGTTAGTTTAACTTCCTCTGAGCTGAGACACAAAAAAGAATATTCAAGACTTGAGTGGGACATCCTGTTCAGACCATCGAAACTTGGTCAAATTTAGTTTTGGATCCGCCTTTTAAACCTCAAACCTGTTCACATGCTCGAGTTCAGGCGTTATGGAGTTGAGGTGTTACTAGGTCTATTGCCAATCACAACACCAAGTTTCCAGATCATTGTTTTATTCGTATAAAAGATCATTAACAACGTGGTTGGCAGAATTCTGGAAGGTTATCAGAACATAGGAAGAAAGTTCCCTGTACGTATCTAAAGGATATGCTATGCAGATAAGAAAGGATTGCTTTGTTATGCATATCTCCTATCCTCCATTGTTGATAGCAAATTAAGCACCGCCAACAACTTCTTCCATAGTAAACTAACCAAAAAGATCATGGTGAAGAGGTCAATCCATCCACTTCTTGGATTGGTTGTAGCCAATCAGATTGAAAAGGTTTTGTTTTTAGTGATACCCAATTTGGGAAGATCCCAAAATGACAACCACAAAGCCACTTTCCTAACAACTGGGTCAGCTGATTTTTATAATCCCATTAATTTGAACCAAAATGTTGGAGTTTTAATTTGAATATTTTGAAACGTTTGAAATTGTAAATGTTGAGATTCTAAATACGCTTTTAGTCAATAAAACAGTTCGTTTACTCATTAGATAAACCTTTAATTTGTAAAATTACTTCATCGTCATTATCATCACATCCAGTCTGAAGTTTCGCAGTGAAATAAGGTTTGGAGAGGTTTGATAATATGCAGTCTTACTCTTATATAATAGAGAGGCTATTTTCTGTAGACCCACATGTAGATATGATAAAAGAATCGTGACGCAAGAAAGGAAAAAAAAAAGTATGCAAAAAATTTAAGTAAATAGAATTACAATACAAGACAATAAGGACATATTTGATGGTTGACCAAATCTACTATTACCTTACACTTTGTAAAGATCGGTTCTTTTGTTGCTATTTGCGTTAAGAGTTTTCACTGCACGACCATGAGAATGCTATAATCCTACGATTTTAGGTGTCCATTGCGGCAATCTTCCCCTAACTACATCTAATTTGAAGCCTAGCCAAAAACTTACTACTCATAGTACTTCCTATGCGGTAAGTATCGAGGCGCGAGGATTCTAATTACGTATTTTAAGTAAATCATTTAATAAAATAATGATTCAAAATTAAAACTAATTTAATTTAATTATTATTTGCAATTTTTAATATGTTTTAACTATCAATTATTTGATCCCTTTAATAATTTTAATTAAATTATAATTCCTAGCACTACTAAAAATTTATAATCTCTTTAATTAATAGATACTTAAGAGGACTTATATTGCCAATTAAATTACTAACTTGAGAAAATATCTATTATCATTTCTCATTATATTCTACCTATTATTATTACCATTCTTCCGTACGAATCAATCGTCCCTTTAATCTTAGAGATCTAATTACAAAAAAGTAAATATTATAAAGTATTTTTATTAAAATACATTTCAATTCACTTTAATAAAATTCAGTGCACTTTCAAATTCAACCTAATATTTACCTAATTTAATATAATTTTTTAAAATACTTGATAAATATATATTATATTTTTATAATTTTTTAAAAATATAACCCAAAAAAAACGACATCGTAGGGCACTTTCATGTTTGATTTTCCCTGCGGTTGCTTCCTGTAAAAGAGCTGCTTTGGAAAAGCTTCGGTTCCATCTAAACTGTAAACCCTCCTTAATTCTCAGACTCCTAAATCCTCGAGCCACAAACGAAAGTTCTTCACAAATTAGGGAAGGGAGAGAAAGTGAAAGGTATAAGAGGTACGTTTTTAGGAACGTAAGAGTAGAATTTTTCGTTGATTACAGCTATAAAAATCAATTCTTTTGTGTGTTTGTGTGTTCGTTTTTTATGGGAAAATCGCTTGACGCTACAGGGAAGCTCCTAAATCTCGCAGGGCATCTCAAATCTCCTCAACAACCAAAACCCAGATCACAAAATCAGTGTTTAGGACCGGGGAAGTCAAAGAAGAAGATGGAGAGCAGCTCAGATATCGACAACATCAATAACAATAGCAACAAGAATAACGTCCGCGTTCCTTTGTCGGAGGTTGTGTCGGACTGTGTTAAAAGGTGGTTTAAAGATACGCTTAAAGAAGCTAAAGCGGGAGATATCAACATGCAGGTCTTGGTGGGTCAAATGTACTATAGCGGTTATGGTATTGCCAGAGACGCCCAAAAGGTTTCGCCTTTTGCTGCTGCTGTTCTTGTTTTTTTCTTTCCCTTGCCTTTAGAACTTTCTTTGCACAATTTGATGATCTGGGGATGTTGAGGAATTAGGGTTTGAGTTTGGATTGAAGAGTCAAACTCTAGAAAGAAAAAGAACAAATAGCATTAGTGTTTGACTCTACTATACTTGCGTTGTTCCTTGTATGAGGGCTTTTCACTTGCTTAACATTCTTCCTCGTCTTCGTTTTTGATTTTGTTATGATTGTTTCTGGTGTAACATGTTGAGGTTGCAGGGAAGGTCATGGATTGCAAGGGCATCAAAGACTCGATCTTCGGTTTGGAAAGTTAGTGATAAGCATCCAGGTAGGCTTGATATGCCTTATCACCATCATCACTTCTTTTGTCTACATTCCTATGATTCTTGGTATTGTAAGCTCGGTTGGGCAATTCTTTCTAGGTTACAATGCAAGTGATTCAGACTCAGATGAATTGAAGGGTGATTCTCAATGACCACTTAAATTGGATTCCCTGTCCTAAACAAATTGAATTGTAAGTTTACATCTATATTGTCTTGTGAGCTTAATTTGCATTTGTTGGATTCAGAAACTGTGGTTATACCTCAGTTTAATCAATTTTCAAGATGTTGAGGATATTTGGGTCTGATTCTATTGCTGTTGAGGGAACTTTATTTGATTATTAATGTCTGCCTATCTGAACACATGAGCATGCAGTTGATGTCTATAGCAAACTCTAACTAGCTTTATATGTTACTGAGCTTGGTGTAATATCTGGAAATAATTCTGGCATATCATCCAAATATCCCATAGGTGTATGTGGTTTGCTAGATATCAGTATGAAGGTTTCCCTGTTTTGTTCATAGGACTTTGACTTAGAAGACAATCACTTGATAAGACAAGCATAGTTCATGGAATGATACCATTTCAACTTTCTAAATTTGAAGACTTGAAGTATGTTGGGCAACTGGACTAGCATGATCTGAAATTGATTCATGGATTTTCGTTATGATATTATTTTCGTGATTTATAAATATGAGGGTCATTGAATATTGGCCTTCTCAAGTATTGAGATTGAACTGTTCTTTTCTGTTTCATTAGGACTTGTTATCTTCTCTAGTTTCATCTTTTAAATCTTCTCCAACTTACAATCTTCTACTATTCAACTACTACTCTTTTCATGTATTGTGTTCAGCTGTTTTGATATGTATAGATTCTTGTGAGATAAGAAAGTGGTCCTCCCACATTTTCTGTCAAAATTTAGAATGATTTTCCTACGTCTCGTATATCTGCATGCTCTACGGCAATGAATGACTGAAAAGTGATCCTCAAATTTCATTAGAATTCTTCCTTTTTATGTGCAGAAGCAATCTTACACTATTCTTGTTTTGCAGGGAAGGTGCTGTTCATGTCCTCGGCCAGCTTTTATGTTGTAACAATCTTTTTCATTTCTTCTTTTCTTGTTCTCTTCAAGCCCCTCTCTTATCTAGTTTTTGTTCTTTCCTTCACAGTGTCAATTACATAAATAACTTGCTAATCCAACTTCATGGGAAGTTTTCATTTGTTTCATGGGTCATTTTAGTTTTCATCGTATTGATGAGTTGTAGTTTGAACAATTGAGTCTCCCAAAGCTCATACTGTTAGAAATTATTCCATGAGTTGTCTTTTTTATTATCATTTTTTGTCAACAACTTCATTCCAATTTCCAAGTCAATCCTAAGTGTATCCTTGCAGCTTTTACTAATGATTAAAAAATTTAATCAGTTGCGTCGGTTTAACAAAAAAAATTTTAAACCAACCAACTTTTCGGGCCAAGTATTGACTTTTTTATTCGATTTATTTTAGTAACTTTCATTCTTAAAAATTGATTATTTTATTAATTAATTGGTCTTAATGGTTTAACTATTGATCGGATTTTTAAAACTTTGGATTACAGATATAATCATATTCGATTATGCAATTATCTTTACAAAGGTGAAATTTGTAGTTAGTTATAGAAATAGTATATAAAATGTGTTTTAAATAAATTATTTGATTAACTAACTATTCAGAGTTAAGTCTGATTTAGGTCATTGTAGGTTTTAGTGTGCCTTTATTTTCAAAAAAAGATTGTATCAAGGTTTTAAGTGAGTTATTGGTGTATTTATGGCAGTTTAAACTTATAATATGATCCAACAAGTATATATAATAACATGTAGTAAAATTTTCGTTAAGATGCGGGGTTTAGAGAAGTCTAGTAAATCTCGTTGAGACACGAGGTTTAGAGAAGTTTAGTAGTATCTAGCTTTATTCAACAAGTAATTTATAATATTGTTATGCGCTTAAAAAAACATCATATTCTATTATATACTCATTTCGATTTATAATAAGTGTCGTTTTAGAGAAATTTTAATTATTTAAAATAAGCGTCGTTTGTGACTTTTTATGCATATTTATAATTTTACTTCTAAAATTACCTTTTAATTTCTCTTACATCTTAATTACACAGATTATATTTTCAAGGCACTTTAATATGTAATTAATAAGGGTATATCAGATATTTCATTAA